>JASZXU010000224.1:0-29778 GCA_035521515.1 Phenoliferia sp. Uapishka_3
GACATAAACTCGGTCAAGCGCTGTGTCCGCGCGGAGCAAAAGTGCCGACAATGTAGCGGCAGGTGGGATGCTCGCTGCCAGAATGTAACATACCTTGTATGTCAATCCTTTTCCCAACGCGTTTCCTTCACGATTCTCGAGTAACAGTGGGCGATACCAACAATACAGCGCACGAGCACAGACCACACTGCTCATACAATCAAGGCACAGACTCGTCCTCGCCAGGAATGAGCACCTGATGAGTCGCAGGCCAACGTTGTCTCGTTAGTCGAGGCGATAGTTTTGGAGCTGCGCAGGAGAGGAGAGGGACAGGTGTGGTCGGGCGGAGCGTTCGAGTTTAAACGTAGGGATGGTTTATGTTCAGTAAGCGACGAAGGTGAAGGTACGTCAAGTTTCAGCGTGCCTCGAATTGCACCTGCAGATGAAAGAGTCAGCCTCGACAAAACAGGAAGTACAGCTCATTCGGCGGGTGGAAAGGCTCACCACTAGGCGAGAGCAAGAAGAGGAAGGAATGATCAGCTCCGGTCCTACACTTTGCTCCCAATCACAGCTAGCATCACTTACTTCGCTTGATGCGCTTCTTGTACATGACCCTGCAACCGCACTCGCGACACCTGACCGGCTCCCTCGCCTTGATGGTGTTGCTCGAAGCGCAATCTAAATGCACCAAAACATCAGCTACTGCACTGCCTTAGACCTCGCGAGCGGGTATGTCGGCGCCGTGTCGCGAGCGCGCGAAAAAGCTTGGAGCGGGATGAGTCGAAGGATGGATAACGCACCAGCACAGCTGTACTCGACGTCCTGAATGGGTTGGCGAGCGAAGCCACCTGGGGCACCCTGGGCTTGACTCATCTCAAAAGCTGCGTCTCGTGACTTGAGCAAATGAGTGCGCGAGAGCAAGAGTGGCGCAACTTGGGCTTCCAAATACGCCAGCGCGACCACCGGTAGTCAACTCTTCCCGTCACCCCCAATCTTAACAATTTCAGGCTATTACTAGAAAGGCTTTGGCGCACCACCTAAAACGGCGTCCGTCCATCGCACTTTTACAATACACTTGACCAAGCCGCAAAAACACTCAAGCAGTGAAGCTCCGCCGTGCGACGGGACATCGACGCATAACTCCATCAAGATGCTAGGACTTCCCTTTCTTTCGGGAGCCATCGGTGTCACCTACACGCTTGCCTGGACCGCGAGCTTTTACCCACAGGTCATACTCAACTACTTCCGAAAGAGTGTCACTGGCTTGTCCATGGATTTCGTAGCTTTGAATCCAGTGGGCTTCGCAGCTTACTCGGTACGTTTCAGCTACTTCGAATTTCGGGAATCAGTGCCTCCTGGCTGATTACACTTTCGTGCGATCTCAGGCGAGTAACGCCGCTCTCTTCTGGAGCTGCGCGGTCAGGCAAGAATATCGAGACCGACACAGAGGCAACAATCCACAAGTCAGATGGAATGATTTGGTATTTGCGTTTCACGTGCGTGAAGTCAAATCTTTGTGTGCGCGAGTTGGCGCGAGTACAATCTGCTCACGTCCGGATACGCAATATATCTAGGCTCTTGCGCTTTCGGTGTTCACGCTACTGCAGTCTTTCGTTTACAAACGAGACCTGGGCCAGAAATCGAGTGTCTACACTCGGCTTTTTATTCCGGCCGCTGCATTAGTCGTGGTAGTCGCCATCTTGCTCGCCTCCGCGAAGGAGCACCTGCCTTCTACTCTTCGAGTCGACTGGCTCGGCGTTGTCTACCTCCTTTCATATATCAAACTTTTTATTTCCTTGGTTAAATACGTGCCTCAGGTGCGCATATCAGTGTATCTCGAGTCTTCCGTGCAAGGCACTAATGCAGTGAATTGTGATTTTAGGCGCATTTGAACTACAAGAGACAAAGCACCGTAAGTTATATCATGCGGCCTACATAGTTCCAAAGCTAAAGTTCGAATGGGCCAGGATGGGTGGAGTATTGAGAACATTTTGCTCGACTTGACGGGCGGAACACTTTCATTGTAAGTTGTCGCGCCCCGATCGGAAGATAGCTCCTCGTCCCTAACGACCCTTTTAGATTCCAGCTGGTACTCGATTCATGGCTGGCGGATGACTGGACGGGTATTACTGGCAATCCTGGCAAATTGTGAGTTCGACGGAACTCGCCGGGAGCTTCGCGGCTCATGTCGGCACTCTGCAGGGGACTTTCGCTTCTCTCCATTGGGTTCGACTTTGTCTTCATCGTACAGCATTACTTTCTGTATGCAGGGTCGGCTTTGAGCTTGGTTGGAGTCTTGCACGAGGCAGAGGACAACTCGGACTCGTACGCATCGGAGGAGCGTCGTCCACTCCTTCACGAGTAGCGGAAAGCCGGTCTGATTGCACGCGAAAAGATTTGTGTTTTGATAGACCAATTTAATCACGGTCCTCGTGTGTGGCCCCTTTGACTCGTTCCGCCTGCCGCTTTCCTTATGGGGCCTCAGTCACACCCCTAGTCCTGGTACAGCGGTATAGGACTCCGGTTGCTGAAATCAATATGCCGACGCTGTGTTACGGTCCTTCACGAGGTGCGACCGAAACAACCGACACAACCCGAGATAAATGCAGCGATATTCGTAACATCGTAAGGGTGATTTTAGGTGAGGCGGCAAACAGGCCTCGGCGCGTGCGGACCGCTAAGACATCCCGAATCCCATTTCATCCTTTCTTCTTTGCCCCCCTCCACTCCCTCAATCCGCCACAGCCGACGTCCTTCTCGTTCTCGTATCACTCGCACGCCCACACGACACTGTGAGTCCATATCTGGCCGCCCTTTCGTTCCGAGATTTGGACGCTAACGGCCTCGTCTTGTACAGCTCTCGCCATGACCGACTCAGCACCCGCCCTCAAGGCCTTGATCCTCGTTGGAGGTCAGTCACCATTCCCTGCCGCTTGCCACCATCTTCGGGGCAATTGCTATCTTGCTTGGATTCCGCGGTCCCCAACGCCCGCGCATCGTGTCGGCCCCTCGTGTGACGCGAGGGCGCTGCACGTTCACCCAGCCTTGTCGCGCTGTCTCTGTCGGGCATCAGCTGAGCCAATGCTTTGCGCTTGTTCTGTATTGCAGGATTCGGAACTCGTCTCCGTCCTTTGACTCTCACCCTCCCCAAGGTCAGTAGTCGCTAAAGACGTCAGTTGCACGTCAAGTCCCCTAAACTTTCTACGCCGTCCTGCAGCCTCTCGTTGAGTTCGCGAACAAGCCGATGAGTACGTGGATTCCACGCTAGACGTGTGCTATGCCATACTTACTCGGCATCACCCAGTTCTTCACCAGATCGAGGCACTTGTCAGGGTGCGTGAGGCAGCGTGAAAGTGGCTCTCTCTCGTACTGATCTAGCCTGCTCTTTTTACTTTTCCTACGTCTTAGGCTGGAGTCAAGCACATCGTCCTCGCTGTCAACTAGTAAGTTTACCTTGGGAGCGACGCTAGCCCATGGTTCGACACGTTGACGCCAGGTGCATGTATCTTCCGCAGCCGTCCCGAAGTTATGGTTGCGCTATTGAGCAAGTGCGAGGAGCAGTACGACATTCAGATCACCTTCTCGGTGGAGACTGAGCCTTTGGGCACTGGTGCGTTGTTTTGTTTCACTTCGAGGGAGCGCCGGGACTCGAGCTAGGTTCTGCGCGTGCCGTTAGGCCTGCGGACCTTCCGAGCCAGGACTCCAAATCGATATGATAGTGTGGTAAGTTGACTCTAATCGCTTTGGCAACTTGTGTTTGCTCTTTTGCAGCTGGACCTCTCGCACTCGCCAAGGAGGTTCTCGGCAAGGACTCTGCTCCGTTCTTTGTCCTCAACTCCGATGTAACTTGCTCCTACCCCTTTGAGGCTCTTCGCGACTTCCACGCTGCTCACGGTGGAGAGGGAACTATCATGGTAAGTGCGAAGACGCGAGGTGGATGGAGCATAGCGATCTGCTACTCGAGCGCATAAATACTGATCCACATCGTCTCGCAGGTCACCAAGGTTGACGAGCCCTCCAAGTACGGAGTCGTCTTGCAGCTTGCTGGCTCGACTGTCATCGACCGCTTTGTCGAGAAGCCCAAGGAGTTTGTTGGAAACCGCATCAACGCAGGTATCTACATCTTCAACCCTTCCATGCTCGACCGCATTGAGGTGCGCAACTTGTTCACTCTGCGAAGGGTCCAGTCTATCGAGCTAACCTCCATTCGAGTAGGTCAAGCCCACATCTATTGAGTCGGAGACTTTCCCCGCCATGGTTGCGGACCGCCAATTGCACTCGATGGACCTTGAAGGACACTGGGCCGACGTTGGACAACCCAAGGATTACCTGGCAGGAACCGTTCTTTACCTTGCGTACCTCCGCTCCCAGAAGAGTCCCCTTCTTGCGGATCCCGCTACCAACTCCTGGGTCCAGGGCGGAAACGTTCTTGTCGACCCCACCGCCAAGGTCGACCCAAGTGCCGTCATCGGTCCCAACGTTGTCCTTGGACCTGGAGTCGTCGTCGGAAAAGGTGTCAGGCTCCAGCGTTGTGTCGTAATGGAGGTACGTAAACACATCAAACGCAATCATTGAACTGCGCTAAATCTCAATCATGGATCTCAGAACGCCAAGATCAAGGACCACGCCTGGATCCACTCCAGTATTGTTGGCTGGAACTCGACCGTTGGGCGATGGTGAGTGCAATGTTGGCTACTAGCTGCTTCCAGTGTTCTAAGGTTGTTTGTCATGTGTTCGCAGGGTCCGCATGGAGAACGTGAGTTACTCTATCCAGTTTGTCTCGAACCACGTCCAAACTTACCTTTCTTTCGTTCTATAGGTTTCCGTTCTCGGTGACGACGTCAACATCAAGGACGAGCTCCTTATTAACGGCGCATCAGTCCTGCCCCACAAGAGCATTAGGTTTGCGCTTTCTGCCGTCTAAAATTTCCAGCTTGACTGACGCCTTCCTTGAAATTCAGTGCCAGCATCACTGAGCCATCAATCGTCATGGTCAGTCAGACAAGACTTGCTCCACTTCTCATCTTCTTCCGACTAACCTTGCCATCATTCTACCAGTGATCCTACCTTCAACTTCGCATTTCTACAAGTCTCCTTTCTTTTGCATCACCCACTACCTCCCCCCTCTTCCGACGCCAGTCCTCGGCTTCTGTCTTTCTCTTTCTATACGTATCTAGAATACAATGGACCTGGTATTATTACGTCCCCATCGAGCATGATCTCTACGCTTCAACTTATTCAAAATCTTTCGACCGGAGTCGATGTCCACCGTGCTCTCACTCTTTCACTGCTCTGTGGTGTGGTTGTTGAAGACACAACTCAGCGAGAAAGATGAAAGCATGGCAGAATGCTGTTTCGATTCCATTTTCGATGGAAGCATGACAGAATGCTCTCTGGCTTCGGTTACATTTTCATGAAATAATTCCCTTGCTTACATCGGGACGTGGAGCAATTTTTCTCTGTAATTTGATGAACCGCTCGCTTGCAGGTCTCGATCTCGATTGAAAGTGTTGCGTTTTCTCTTACCTGCCCCCTCCCGTCGCCGTCCCCAACCTTCAAAGTCAATCTCTCATTTCAAATGTCTTATCGCCACGAGTTCACATGGTGAGCATTACTATCCTTTGGCGGTGCTCCTGCACGGGGAAGTTTGCGGTCTCTCCGCTGTCCAAGCTGACGTGCTTGTTTTCGGCTGCTGGCTGACAGGGTCGGAGAAGGCTCTAACGTAGTCGTAAGTCTCCCGCCCATCTTTTCCTGTAGGAACCTCACTGATGGGATCTTCCGAACAGGCGACGGGAACTTTTGATGACGTGAGCTCTTCTGTGTATGCGCTGAGGAGGGAGAGCGCGAGTGGCTTGGGAGTCCGGCGGTGGGAGTAGGAGCAAACATTGACCATTACACCTTGTACCCTCTAGTGGAAATCGTAAGTCAAGCCTAAAGACCTCCGCTCTGGCGCAACGCTTTTCCGCAACTCGCTGACTTTGTTTGTTCAGGTCGCTCCCGCTCACTCGCGGTGAAGACGGTAAGCTGTCTGCCAAGGCGCTCCTTCCATATGGAGAAAAGATATCATACAAGGTGAGCTATTGCCCAGGTCCTTGGCCTAGTTTGTGGAGCTGCTGGAACCTCCTCCCAGACGTTATCGGGGTGTTCCATGCGCTAAACGCGAATGGTCGCAGTACGTCGTGGATGGCAACTGGCAGCACAACCCTGCCGAGGCACATGAATCGGACGAGTCAGGGAACATCAATAACGTCTTCACTGGTCCGTCATGGCGCAATGAATATGGCGCGGCTCCAATCTGACGAAGCGCCACCACAGCTCCCGAAGCACCTGCTGTAATTCCTATACAGCCAGTGCAAGCGGTACCGGAGGCTTCACACGAAGAGTCTGAAGTTATTGAAACTGAAGCTCCGGAGACGAAAGCCACCAGTGTTGAGGAGCCGGCAGCGACGGTCACAGAATCCGAGCCCGGAGCTGCCATTATTCCGGAAGCTGCAGGTGATTTGTTCGCATGACTCTGAAATATATCCATGCACTGACATTTGTATGGACAGGCGCGACTGAGCCCACCCACACTCCCGCTGTACCGGCCCTACCGACCCTCAGCAGTCCCACCGTCCCTTCTGATGAGCAGATCATCGAGGGCAACAAGACTCCCTCAGAAGAAATCCCTGTCCTTCCAGCTGCCATCGGTGGAGTTGGCGCATTATTCGCCGGTGCCGCCGTTCTCGGCCAGAAAGTCTTTGAGAGTGGATCCCACGCGCTTTCTGGTGGTTCTTCCTCTTGTGAGTCTTTGTTTCGCCGAGAAAATGTCTTTGCTGAACGGAACGAAATTCCTGAAGCTCGCGAGGCGGAGAAAAGTGTCGCCGTCCCAGCGCCCGATGTTGTCAGCACTCCTCTACCCGTACAAGAGGCAACCTTAGCGGCTGTCGTCCCAGCGGTTATTTCCACCCCAACTCCGGTCATCGAAGAACCGGTAGTCCAGGTCAAAGTCCCGGCACCGGACGCAGCCAGCACTCCGCTTCCCGTTGCTGAAGCACTCGTCGCGAAAGTAGAAGACATCGTTCCTTCGAGCGCGGCAACTCCCGCATGGACGCAGAAAGACACTACTAGTAAAGTAGCGAAAGATTCTCTTGAGCGTCGCGCCCCAAGCACCGATAGCTCGGACGGTTCACCGTCGCGAATCAGAAAGTCTTCCTCGTTTTTCAGGGTTCGCATAAGCCCCACCCACTTCAAAGTGCTGGCAAAAGACTGACGGAACACTGCATTTCACAGAAGTTGTTCTCGTCGCCCAAGGCAGCAAAAGAGGTCAAGTGATTGTCTCGACTTTTGGCCGCCTACATATCCACCCTTTATCTCAAAACTCTTCTCTCTTACTATATGTTTCTCCCATCCTCTATTAACTCTCTCTCTCTCTTTATTCACCCTCTCTTTAACCTGCTACATTTTCCCTTTCTAGTAATTCACTTTTTGTAGTAGACGTCGCCTTGCGAAATGATATGATGGCGCACCGGAAATGGACTGTTGCGAGAACTTCCGAGCGACAGAAATCAAAGCTGCCGTGGATCTTTCAAACCAGTGATAAATTGAGTCCTCAACGAAAGGAGAGAACGAACTCACGCAAGATTGGTGCGAAATAGGTTTGAGGCGCGAAACTCGACTTGCACCTGCCTGATTCGAGTTCACCACCAAGCTGGCCTTTCATCCACCACGCAGCCTACGCCTTGCGAATCGTCGTGACCGTCCCCTCAAGCAACCTTGTAAGTAGAGATGGTTGCTGTCGACGGTTTGTATCGAAGTGCTGACCTTCCGCCGTACCGTTTCAGATCTTCAAAATGGCAGCCGGAGGTGAGCGTCTCGACAATTGGCCGAATTTTGCGACTGGTCGTTGGAGCACAGGATGGGAGCGTACGGTCCAAGAGGAAGTTGCTGGAGTGTGGCCGATGATGAAAAAGCTGGATGGCTGCAGGCTGCGCAGAGCTTGGGATGATGTTGGAGCAGCGAAATCGAGATGGGAGCGGGGCGAGCGGCGCATTCAGCAGACGTAGCCCATTCGAAGGTGTGGAGAGAACGGCGCGAGGAAGAGGATATGTTAGATGGAGACATCAACGTCTTGTGGGAGAAACTGGAGGTCGGGGGAGGCAGCCGCGACGCTGGCGAAGCATTGCTGGGAGGACGGCGAAGCTAACTTCCCTTTTCCGTGATGCAGGTGTTTCCCAAAGTCGCCGCAACCTTCGCAAGGCTCACTTCGATGCCCCTTCCTCGGTCCGCCGGACGATCATGTCCGCTCCCTTGAACAAGGAGCTCCGCGAGAAGTACAACGTAAGCCGGTGTCAGCTCGTTTCCACTTACGCTCGCTCAAGCTTGTTTCAACAGGCTCGCTCCATCCCCGTCCGCAAGGACGACGAGGTCCTTATCGTCCGCGGTACCTACAAGGGCCGTGAGGGCAAGGTCACCCAGGTCTACCGCAAGAAGTGGGTCATTCACGTCGAGCGTGTCCACCGCGAGAAGGGAAACGGAGCCACGGTCAACATCGGAGTCAACCCCTCCAACGTTGTCATCACCTCTCTCAAGCTTGGTGCGTCCAGTTGAGCACTCTTCGTGACGTACAATTGCTGATGCGTTTGTTTTTTCGCAACAGACCGCGACCGTCAGTCGCTCCTCGACAGGAAGAACCGTTCCAAGGGAGAGGAGAAGATGGAGGTTGTTGCCTGAGCTGGAATGATGTACGGGGTTTCGACGATCGTCAGAACTGTCCCTTCCAATCGTGCTTGCTGGGACTAGGAAGGATTGCAGTGCGACCCGAGTGCAGGTCGGCTTTCGCACTGCTAAAAGGAGGCCTGTGGCGAATATGGAAACGCTGGCTGGCCGAACGAAAAACTCTTCCATATCCTCGACTCTACTTCCAGGTGTCGAGGCAAGCAGCAGGCAATCTGGAGGGCGTATGTACCCAGCTTCACGAGTACTGTCAACTTCCGAGATGTCGAACATCAGGCATCACAGGTGGCCCCTTTTTCTTTTGCCAACGACGGGTGTCGCCACTCCAGGAGCTCTAACGGAGGCTTGGGAAGCGGCGTTTCCAAACGCTTCCTTCGACGCTCGCGGTAAATATGGTCCCAGCACGCACACTCTGGAGATCACAGTATTACTTTGATAAGGCGTATTTACAACACTCATGGCTTCTCAGATGTGACCACTATGTGACCAGTACAGAGTCTGGAAAATGCCAGGGTCGAGAGTCCAAAAGTGTAGCAGGACTGGGAAAATGCGTGTTCTGCGGGAACGCGGGGTACTTCCTAAAGTGGCAAGACACCAGCCATCCCTTCAAGTTCCGTGTCTCATCTCGCACGCCTATTCTCTTTCGTGCCGCTCGTTTTCTTGCTGATCTTTTCTCGACCATCATCACACGGTGGATTCACACCAAGCGTTTCGTTCCACATCCTCACCTCCTCCTTCTCGCCCGCCCTCCGCTCGTCTCCTACACCGCATCGCCCCCTGCCTGTGATTCACCTCTTCTCGACTCGTTCAATTCATGTCGACCCCCGCCACTCCCCCGGGCACCGCACGCTCAAGGCCCCGAAGAAGTGCTGCTGGAGCAATTCGCTCCTCAGTTGATGTTTGGGCCATTCAGCATCCAGACGAAGAAGGAACTGCCCCGACCGGAAATCAGCTTTCGCCATTTCCTACCGTCGTCAACAGCCCATCTTCCCACGGAGCGTTCAACTCCCCCACCTTCAGATTCCCCACCCCTCCAAAATCCAACAAGTCTGAACAAGCTTCCTCTGCTACTTCGGATCGAAGACCGTCGGGCCTGAGTTGGCAGAAGTCTGGCAAGCGGCCGCCACGAAGGCGAAAGGATATTGAGAGAGAAGCTCTCGTACATCAGGCAGCGCTTGGGACGGTCTTGATCATCCTTGTGATTGCTGGAGTAATCTATATTCTCGCCAAGATGGGACCTGAGAAGGGTGGAAGGCGACAGTCAGGGCACCGTGCTTCGCAGGTTGCTGTTTCGGAGACGGTACGTTCAAACGCCATTTTTCGCAGCCGATGTTCTCTGACCCGCGTCTACCATTTGTTTAAAAAGATTGGTGCTTTTCCTCATTCATTCCGGCACAATTTGGATCCGGCATTGCGCTACGTGACGAGCCCCCAGCACGGCGGATTGGGTGAGTTCAGGAATACTGGGCTGTAGGAAAAACGATACTGACGCCTGCACAACGAAATCCCAGCCCACCAGACAATGAGCTTATATCACCTCACATATCTTGCCGGTATTCTGAACCGGATGCCCCTGATTCCTCCGTTTTACATTCCTCCCTCTGCTTCTTCTCGTCAACGCCACCTGATTCCCGCCTCAAAAGTTTTCAATCTCGAGCAGTTTCGAATCAACACGAACATCACTGCTACGGATTGGGAAGACGTACGCCCTTCGAATGGGAACACTAAGCTGGAGCAGATCGGTTGCTGGACAGCGTCGGTACCACACGGAGGGCTTGAGGATCGTGCTTTCCGCATGGAGGACTATGGATTGAATCCGAGTTTCTACACACTTCGAGTGGATATTTCATCAGACTCGCAGGGTGAAAAACTCAGTGACTTCAAGTGTACGTGGAAATCCTTGAGCCTTCGGCGAACCTGCGAAACTGAACTTGTTGATCATCAGCCGCCTATTCTTTCCTCGCGAATTTCGACAAAGATGAAACAGCTCAAGAAACGGTCCTCAGCCAAGCTATTCACCCTTCTTCCGTCTCTACGCCATCCCACAGTCCCCATCGCAAACCTGAACACCACCTTTTTTGCGCCGATCACTCCCTCTTCCATACCGCCGACGTCTCGACCCATCTCGATCAATACGACCACACCGCATTCCGGACGCACGGAACAGAGCTTCACTTCACAAAAGAGCTCGACGATGTCGGAAGGGACGTCGTTGCTTTCGTCCTTGGACATCGAGGCCCATTCGTGGCCGTTCACATTTCGCAATCCGCGACCGATTGTGTCAAGGGTGACGGCGAGGAGATGAAGTGCTCATACTCGCTCTCTAAATACATCGCATCGGTCGAACGAATTCGGGTCCTTGTAGGAGCGGCGGCAGGACGCAAGACTTCGCGTGAACAAAGGCATCAAATACGAGCTCTCTCGGTCGTCGTCTCCACCAACGTACGGGACATCGCTTTTCTGGGCGAAATTGTCAATCTCGGCTGGTCTCTACTGGACCATAACGATGGGGACATCAGGCAGAAGTATGGGGAGTACCCAGCGGATGTGGTTGATGGCGTAGTTCACTCGTTGGCGACTGCGTTCGTGGGCACACTCGGGTCTTCAGAAAGCAGGCTGGGAGCTCTGAGGGTACGATCGTGGCGGAATGGTCCTGTGGAGCTTATTGGATAATGTTATAGCAGGGCTTTGTGAATAGTGACAGATGGCGACCGGCGAACTGAGGGCGCGATAGCCTCGATCCTTCGTGAAGACGACAGACATTGAACACGAAGATAAGCGCACTTCAACACTCTCGAAGGGCTAATTACCTTGTAAGTGGCCCTTCGCTGCGTTGATTTGCCGGAAGCCTCGGCTGCTCGCAGGAAATGGCGACCGAGCCCGGTAGCAGCAAGCAGATGGTCTAATGTATAAAATGCTATGCATGAGAACGAACACAGATCCCATAAAAATGTACCTAAATGTCAAACGCCCCCGGCTCAATGTAATCGACCTCGTCGCCCTCACCAACGCTCAGTATCCGCGAGTACTCTAGGCACAGGCGGTACATGTAGGATCTATTTGATCAACGACATCAGAAACCAAATCCAGAAATAGGAAAAGAGAGAGATGAAGCTTACGCCATGTCGGCCTTGCGCCAGAACTGCTTAGCCCATTGACGCCCAGCTTCACCCATTTTTTCTGCTACCGAATCGTGGCCACCTTGACCGTCCGGTGTTCCGATAAAGAATGCAAGAATATCGTACAGATCCGAGTAGTCAACCTTGACAGGGACGTAGCTGCCGGATAGCGAGCGGTCAGTACTCCTATACCTGGGCGAAGCTTTCAGCGCGACCACGTACTGTATCCAAGGTTGGATCCTGTCCGCATACCATTCAGGGAATACAGTCGACCTGACAAAACACAGCGGTCAGTGGTGCGGAGGAGCAGTGGCCCTAACAAGGGGCATACTTCAGGACCAACGACTTTGTGGACAGCAATCGATGGAAACGTCCGCTCCAGCCTAGAAACAACTCCCTATAAGCTGTGAGCCCTGGTGTGGATCCAAGAAAGACAAACCGTTTCCATCCACATCCATCATGTATTTGTACTGCCGTAGCAGTGGTCAGCTCTTTGAAGGTTCAAGATGAAGAAACGAGTCACGAACCTGGTTGGCATCGTCGAGACCAATCAGTCCCTTAAACTCAATGATTTTGCTCATGAGCTCGCAGGTCTCAGGATCGCACTGCTCTGGCCGCCCCGCAAACGCCGTGTCCATGTAGAGGTGATTAAGGGAGGAGATCGACATGTTGCTCTCGCGGACTGCTCCACGCTGGGACCAGATGACAGATTTCTCTCCTTCCATGTTCTGCGTCATGAAGTGAAGTCGAGCTCGCTGCGAGAGACGCCAGGGAGTGTGCTTGTCGAATTCTACTCCAGTTGTTGTTCCTGTCAAAATATTAGTGGAGAATTTTCAGTTATTGCGGTAACACAATCTAAAGTGACGTTTGTGCAAACCTCGCCACAAAAGCTTGTTTTGACTCTTCGACTCCCAGGGTGGATCGAAACCGATGTAGGACTCGGAATATTGCTCCAGAGGCGTGACCAGAATGTCGGCCTGAAGGCGCGTTTTGGCGAAGGTGAAGAGAGGAACAAGGGGGCCGAGAGGGACACCTTGTTGCATTGTGTGTCCGTGAAGCTTGCGGAACTCGGGGTGTTGGCAGAGGTCTGATGCTTTCGAGTGTTGCCAAATGAAGGAGCGCTTTGCGTCTCCGGAGTAGTCGGGGACACGCTCGCCTCGTTCAGAGCGGCGAAGGGGAGAGTTGCGGGCACAAGCTTGCGCGAAATTGGACAGCGAAGGGTCGTCTTCGACGTCGATGAATTCGGAGGGGCCGAAATCTATGATGGGAGCGACAAGGCGTCAGTGTAGATTTATCGGATTGGAAACGCAAATGCCTCCGCACATTCTCCTTGTTGCGACAACTCGACCATCCTCTCCCTCTGGGAATGTGGCAGCATGACAGCAGGATTATCGTCGATAATGAAAGTGACGTTGAGATTGCGTGGGAGTCGACCAGCGAAGAGCGAAAGGACGCCCGCGACGTCGGTCGCTCGCTTAAGGCTCGCATGCTGTCCATAAGCAAGGGGGAACGTTTGGCCAGGTTTCATAGCGATGGTGAACGTGTGAGCACGCTCTTGCATGACCTTATTTCGGTGACGAGAGTCGTGAGGTTCTCTGAAAAATGGCAAGCGGGAAATCAGCGCTCAGTCCTCCTGCCAACGTGCGCAATCCGTACAGTGCCCAGTGGGGTGCCATATCATGCATGATCTGATCGTACTCGTCACGGAGTTGAATGTTGTGCTCCTCTGTGAATTTCCACCTGCAAAAGGTTGGCCTGGTATTAGCTCGCACCGTCCGACAGCTTCCATACAACCGCACGCACCAATCGTCAAATCCTTTCGGCGGATTACGCTTATACCGAAGCTTGTATTCCCGGACAGCATCTTTCAAGGTCATACTCTGCTTCTCCAGCTTCTCCTTCCATCGCTTCTCTGCCCGTTCGATCAAGACATGGATTGGATGCCTCCCGCGAGGATTGACGAGCAAGAGGCCGTTGGGATGGAAGGTGTGGGAGGATCGAGCTTCGAGTTCTGCTTCTGTGAGAGGTCGGTTTGGATTTTGTAGGGCTTGAAGCTCTGTCCAACTTTTGATGCGACTGCCGTACGCGGGCGAGATCCGATGGACAAGGAGGCCGCCGGTTCGAATTAGCGGGAGGAAAGCTTGAGGTACTGGTGCACTTTGAAAAGCGTTGACGTTTGCGTTGAAGAATAGGATGAGGGCCCAGAGGAGAGCTGATACGGCAAGGGCGAGGAGGAGTTTCGGCGACTTGATAAGGCGAAGGGAAACGCTCTTGAACCAGGCAACGATGCTGCCAATCCCGAACTCCTTACGAGAACGATACTTTGCTGGCATGAGGGGTCCACTTGGCCTGCGTTTGTCGCCAGGACGACCGTCGAAAGCACGGCCATTGTCGAGTCGGGGGGTCCGAGACAAGAACGGGCTTGGTGCCGGTGCGTACTGGGTCGGTGTGTAAGGGGTCGGTGTGTATTGCGCTGTTGTGTGGGGAAAGAGGAGGTAATGCGGCGAGACGCCCGTCAGACGCCTTTGTTCCTGCTCCTTGAGGTGGGAAAGCGAGCTCACGTAGCGCAGTGCTGCTGTACTCTGGGCTTCCCGCCCTAGAGCTCCTCCTAGTATGGAGGTTTGAAGTGTTTGACATCGTCCACAGAGTCAGGCGGCTGCCGAGAGGCAACAGGTACGCGGATTGCCTTCACGTCGAAGAGCCGGCTTCGTTTCCAGCTCAGCGCCAAAATGACGAATTCAAAAAGATCTTCATCTTATTTCCGAGTATCTTTTTCAGGTGAATCCCCTGCCTCTGCTTCTTGAGGCCTTGAGGGACTACGGAACATTCTGATGAAAGTTTGCGAAAAGGCTCTGCGAAAAGGTTGGACATTGCAGCCGCAGAAAGTCCTGCATTGAATGCTCTCTTCTTCCACCACCACCGCCACTGACTTCACACTTCTACTGGCCCACGCCCCAGCTTGCTTGGTGCAAGTTTTTGGTGTGAGATGGGAGCCGGAGATCCGGTTGTCCGCGGAGTCGGCTCGGGCCAGTAAGCAGGCGGAAACGCTGGACAAGCCACATCGAGCCCCCGCGTACGTGATACGAGACTAGTCTAAAGCTCTCCTGCGTACAACGAACGCATTCTTGCTTCACGATGTCAGTATCCAATCCTTTCAGCTCGCTTATCGACGCAACCAACGGCAAGCCGGTTTGTCCCTCCTCTGAGCAACGCGCACGCATTTCACCCTCGCAAAGTAGCTGACTACGAACCGGGAGGTAGATTGCTATAGAAGCAGCGTACGAGGAGCACCGCATTACTCGCGCGTCGCAACAACGCGCAGCTCTCCTCTCCCCCAGCTTTCCCGGCGTGAACGTCGACGAGGTTTTGCGGCATGTGGTGGAGGATTCAGAAAACGAGGACGAGCGTGGAGGAATTGTGCTTGCAGCAAAGCCTCCTTGTCGGATCCGTAGTTTGGTCAAGGAGATACAGTCAAGGCTCAAGCTGTCAGCTGGCATGGCGGGTGTGTCGACGCTTCGATTCCTCATAAACGCTACTCCACTGCTCACTCTTCATCCGATCCAGGGCCAGATCAATGGCTCGCGCCGGCGGAATTCCTACATCTTACACTACTCGAAATCACACACTCGATTCCTCTCCAGGACGTTTCCCACTTTCTTTCCTCGCCCCAGCTAAAGTCTGCCATTCATCTCATAATTTCGACAACCGCCTCAAAATCTTGTCGTATCTACAAACCTCAAGTCAATCTTGACGCCACTGCCCTTTCCGTTGGATTTGTACCTCAGCCAGCCGGAGACTCAGAGGTGACCTATCACGGGATGCGACAAACTCTTTTCGATGCCTACGCTTCGACTGGTGCTTTGCCGCAACTTAATGCCAGATACGTCCATCCATCCGCGCACATAACAATTGGTCGTTTTGTACGACCTTTGCGAAATGGGGAAGTCGAGGAGCTCCTCCAGGCCGTCGAGGACGTGAACGACTGGCTTAAAGAGCAGCATTTCGGAAGAGAGGGGTCCTGGTCTGTCGGTAGAGAGGGAGAGGTTGAAGTCAGGGCGGGGCAGGTCTGGTTTGGAGGTGGCGACGTCGTCGAGAGTTTTTGTAGGAATCCCGCCTGAGCAAAGAAGCTCATCCTAGCGACTATGCTGTCCTGCAACCTTTGGGGATTCCTTTCCTCACTCACAACGATGGAGAAAATGGTGAAGTGCGAAATGATGGGCTCTCAAAGTCTCTGGAATCGCCGCTTCGCTTCGACGGCAATGGACGCGACGCCATCTTCATCTGCTTTGCGCAAGCACGAACGAAACGCGTTGTCGTCCAGCTGGGAGTGACTTTGAAAGCTTATCACTGCACTTAGTCAATCCGCGTGACGAAAAAAAGGTGAGCCACCGACGGTATGCAGAATCACTCACCGAAAGAGTCCCTGCTGCGAAAAATGCACGCGTGCCACCGAAAAGAAGCAATATGTCACGGGCTGGTAATCTCAAAACGTGTCACGTGTCAATAGTTGCTCTACATGGAAATCCTCATTCTCGTCTTCTTCCTTCTCATCGTCCACGGAAGCGATGTCATCGTCAGGCTCATCTCCATCCAGATCAGCGCTGTCGACACTTTCCGCATCTTCGTCGTCGTTTTCATTTCGAAGACCATCTTCCGAGTCACTAAAGGGGACGAACAGTTCGACAAAATCGGCGTTGGCGGACAAGTCGCCGTCGGGGGAGTCGAGCATTCGTTTTCCCTTCTTGTACCGACGCGTGGCGTGCGCCGAGATGCCCTTGACGTCTTCCTCTTCGCTCCCCTCATCTGCGCTCTCTCCAGTACTCTCCTCTTCGGCGCTTCTTTTCCGACTGGGAACAATGACCCTCTGCCCCTCTCGCTTCTCCTCCGCTTCCTCCTCCCCACTGATATTTCGCCTCCTCAGCACATGAGGCAACTTGCAGCCTTTGGTCTCGCAAACGCCCTCGCTACTAAACCTAGCACACTCCCAAACGTGCCTCTCCTCGCAATCCGCACCCTTTTCGCACCACCCGATTTCGACGAATGCGCGACAAACGGGCGCATCCCTCGAGACGTGGACGTGCGAGTAGGGGCAGGTGAGCCCTCTGTTGCAAGAAGGGAAGTGTGTGCAATGAGGAGATCGATTGGCGTTGGGACTGTGAGACAACGGGCATGTCGAGGAAGTATGTGGGCAGAGGGAACGGAGAGACAGCGGGCAAATCGCCACCCGAGTCGAGTCGTGGGTGTATCGGCAAGTAAGTGCCTGGTTGCATTGGCCTAGGAAAAAAAATGTATCAGTCAACAAAGGGAGAAGACTACGAGAAAACACTGGCGGACCCGTTTTCTGAAAGAACCGGCATAGCTTCGTCGAGCGGACTGGATTCGGCCGTGTGTGCCGACCTCTGTAGGTGTCAGTGTCGCACACAAAAAAAATGATGATGGAAGTGGAAAGAATGGAAAGAACGGAGTATGCAAGCCCGGAAAGTTAGCTCCATCTTCCCAACCAGCTCGCGCTCGAGCCCCAGCAGCCCGGCCGACATGGAAAGAAACGCACCTTCCCCTGCCACGGCCTCTCGCAGACCCTCGAGTACTCCGTACATCGCTTCGAGCATCTTGCACACCCTTCACTATCCCCACCAGTCGATCGAGCCTGTCCTTTTTGTCCTGCAAGACGCCCTTCTCCATAGCTTCCTTGCGCTTGCGGGCAAATTCAAGCGAGACGAGGTTTCCGGATTTGGTGCGAATGTATTGCATTCCGGAGACAGATGTGCGCCGTGGAGTCGACGAGTCAGGTGTGCCTGCGACGAGGAGTGATGTGCCTGCAGAAAGTAGTAAGTTGTCCGAGGAAACGAGGCGAACCAAAGAGGGCGGCATCAACGCACCAGGCTTGCGAACAAGTTTATTCCCACGTGCATCACTGACGAAAACTACTCCATCAACTATGTACTCCGTGCCAGGCTGTATCGCAACAGGAGTAGCTCGTTTGGGAGTAGAAAGGTCGGCGGACGCTGAAGTTGACGGCGCCAGGTTCGGCTGGTTGAGTATGAGAGTCTTGTTTCTAAAACCCCCCACTGGAACTGAAACGGGAACGGGGGTCGATAATGGCACCTGTACCGGCACGAGTGGTTGCGCCGAGGTGAGTGGGTCCGTGGGAGTGGCGACACCTGATGGGAGCTGCCGACCTGGCGCAACCCAAGTTGTGTTACGATGTGTATGAGTAGGTGCTCCTCTGCCTCTACCCCGGCCCCGGTAGGCTCCTCGGCTACCTCGAGGTGCGCCCCCCTCAGCTAGAGTTGCTTTGTGATGGTTGATCGAGTCTGCACGAGGAATGCGACGTTAGCGGTGCCATGGCCTGGTCTCTGCTCTGGCCGTACCTTGGAGTCGTTTGATCTCAGCAAGAACCGTTGATTCGCTCATGCTTTTCAGAAAGGTGTTGGTTGGTTGGTGAATAGGCAGACGTCGCCTCTATTTGTAGCCGACGACCTGGACCAAGCGCAACCGATTTCGCCACTGACATTACCTATACAAGCCGGCGCAACGCACAAGAATGCACACATAAAGCAGTACTTGAGGGAAGGTAATGGAAATCCGCTTGAAGTATCCTCGAAAAGGGGTGGCAGCGGCGGCAGTGTTTCGGAACGAGAAGCTCTCAACGAATATGTTACACAAGGTCCTGGGTCCGGACTTTTTCTCCGTCTACATATGTCCCATCTAGTATCCATTCTAGACCTTCTGCTTCTTGGCGGCAGGTCCGTCGGAGCCATTCTCCGATCCATGAGCGGCAAGCAGCTCGTCCAAGATGGCGCTCTGGCGAATCTTGAGGTTACCGCTGCTAATTCCCTTGTGGTCTGAAAAGAAAAGGTAGCTCGTCAGTCATGAGTGCTCAGGAAAGAGAGAGAGACAATATTGGCTTACAAACTCGGAGAACCGTGTCGACATCGTCCATAGATTGTGTTCGGACGTCGGCAAGCTCCTTGATCTTCTGAGTGACATCCTTGACCTGGTCGTCGGAAAGCACGAGCTCGAGCTGCTCGACTCGTGACTTGACCTTTAGTTAGATTCGTTTGCGTCAGCTTTTGGGTCCTTTGAGCGAATCCGGAAAGTAGAAAACTGACAGCGTTCCAACCAGTCAAACGACTTCCAATATCGATATACCGACTCATACCAAAGTCCTCGGGCTTAAGGATCTCGTAAGTCGAAGGGTTGGCGAGGATGGCCTTGGCGTGAATACCGGCCTTGTGTGTAAAGGCGCAGAATCCAGTGATGGGGTTGTTGAATGGAACCGAGATTTGAACAGCCTCGGCGACAAGGTTCTCGAGCTCACGGAGCATGGGGAGATTGTACTTGCTCTTGACGTACTCGGGGTCGACAACGTACACTGGAGGCGGAAAAGTGGGTGAGCTTCATAGTCGTGCATCGAATGATCAGCTGAATACGCACTGCGAGCAATGAGTCCACCAAGGGTCTGGGAGGGTAGAGAGCTTTAGCATTGCAATGTAGGTGCAGTGTTCGATGATATGCAAAGCTTACGGTGATACCGTTTCGCTCTCCGATACCGAGAACGGAGGTGTCAATGTGGGTAGCTCCAGCCTCCAGGGCGCAGAAGGCGTTTGCGACGGCTACGGATGACAAAGGCTCGGCTCAATTTCCGCGATCTCTTGATGACAGAAAGACTCACCACATCCAGAGTCATCGTGGAAGTGGCACTCAATGTCGCAGCTAACTACTCCCCTCAAGGTCCTGACGAGGTCGTACACCTGCCTGGGGTTGGCGCATCCGACAGTGTCGGCAATACCAACACGGTTGACTCCAATCTTATCGACGGCGCGGTAAATGCTGAGGAGGTCGACGAGGTCGGACCTGAAAGAGTCCTCGGAGGAGAATCGGACTTCAATGCCCTTAGACTTGACGAACTCGATGACCTCGATGGCGGACTTGATAATGTAGGTGATGTCCTTTCCGTGGGAGTACTTGCGAAGGAACGATGAGGTTCCAATCACGATATCGACTCCATCAACACCTATACCCGTCGAACAGCACGAGAGTAGAGGTCAGCGATGAAAGTCTCCGTGCAAGCGCGCCCGACCGGCTTCATGCTGTAGATCCGGAGAGGCAAACTCAAAAGGAGCTTGGTGGATGGAAGGAAGCTCACCAGTCTCGACGGCAATCCTGGCGTCATCCATGTGGCATCGGATGTGAGTAAGAATCTTGCTCTTAAGTCCCATGTTGCAGATGGTGATGCAGTCCTGGCGACTCTGCTCGGACGCAGCGGGCGAGGTGAGCTCGATGTACTCGACACCAAAGTCGGAGAGTGCCTGGGCAATCTTGCACTTGGTCTCGGTGTCGAAGAAGGCGTTGGCAAACTGCTCTCCCTCTGGTAAAGAAAAGATGCAAATCAGTTGAGTGGCTATCATCACCTATCGCGCCCAACGTCACCAGCGGCAGCCGGCTGCTCTTAAGCCTTCACCGAGCAGCCAGTCCCGCTGCCACAGAGCGCGAGCAAGACGTCAAAGCAAACGTACCTCGGAGAGTTGACTCGATGATCTTCCAGTTTGAAGTCTAAAGAGCCGGGGAAATGCATGTGAGAACCCCGCACTTCGGAGGGAGCACACCTGTGCGGGAGGGCGGCTTACGTTGCTAAGGAAGTCCGAATAGCGACTGCTGTAAGGGTTGTTGGCCTCACCCTTCTTTTGAGCGGCCTCTGGTGCGGAGGGAGCGTGTGCATCGACGGCTTGGTGGTCGCCCGAGACTTCGCCGTTGGTCGTAGGGACGGCAGCCGCTTCGGCGGTCGCTGCTGCTGATGGGCACATTGCGATGAGTGTGGAAGGTGGTTGAGGTGGGGTGGTAAGATGAAAAAGAAAGAGCTTCTCAACGAGTAGGTGGGGTAGGCGAGTAAGGATTCGAGTCAAAGTCAACTGCGTCACGGGCAAGGAAAAAAAAAAGGGCCGGCCGGTGTCGTGCCGAGCCCACCTCTTGGAGTGTTACTTACAAATGAGTCTCCCGACGAAGGCAACGACTCGCGTGTTTTCAATCATTCCCGGACCTTCAGCTTCAATTGTCATGATTTAAAACGTGCCACCAGTTTAAAGCGGGCACCACCACTGCAACTTCTAAGTCTTCGTCTGATGTCGCGGCGTGGCCAAGGCGTGGCGCTGGACGTTGAGTGACCCAGTAGTCTATCCACAAATGTGGTAAGAGCTATGTATAACTTGATTTTATTGATCCCCCAAATAAACAGGAATGTTGTTGCGCTACCCATTTCCAAGGAAATCGCGACGACAAGCTACGCTTCGCCTTTCTCGCCTCTGAGTCTGAGCAGCGCATCAAATTGGCGTATCCATCTGATCCATCAGTGAGCTTGACAAACGGGCACCCCTTCAATTCCTTGAGCTTGTTCTCAACGCAATTGCCTCAGCTTGCTAAAGTAGCTTTGGCTATATATGTAGTCTTGACAGCTCGACTTCCCCAAGGCCTAAGGTTCGGAGGACAGAATTTTGATTCATCTGCGAAACTGAAGGCTGATCCAACTTGTTTGAAACTCTCTGTCCGCGGTCCCAATGTCTATTGCTGTCTTGCAACGAAAACGATTCTTTTACATCGAGAAAACAAAAGGCAACGCTCCCAGCTTCTCCACCAGACTAAAACGAACGATGTACTACGGTTGGGATCAGAGCATTGTGCTTTTCCTTCTCAGCAAGTGGAACTACCCCCACGTAGGAGGGTGAACCATCTGGTAATGTAGATAAGAAAGTGTTGATCATCATACCCCGGGTCACAACGTTGTAAAAGTCGAAGAGACGATGTGGTAGGCGTGAACGGCCAGCAACGACACCGACGGCCGAATCCAGCCTTGAAATGTGCCTTAGCCCTCCATCACCCTCCTCCCTCCAACATGCAACGCCATCTGAAGACCGACCACGGCACTGGGACCCGAAGGTGAAATAAAGTGAGCTGGGCAGCTCGACTTTTTGCGTCGTGGCGGGGCGTTCCAGGGAGGGAAGAGTGGCGAGGTGGCGAGGTCGTGTACAAAAGAAGGTTAAGGAAGTGGGTAGCAAATGAAATCGTGAAGAAGGGAGAGCGAGTGAGGGAAGGAAGGTTGGCGAGCCGCGACAAGGGAAGTGTGCAGGAATTTGGGTGCTACTTGCTACTTTTTTCGGGTGCGTCCCTGGGGCTCTAATTCCTCTGTGTCACTCCGCCGTTGCTCTCGTCGTCTCATCCTCAAGCAATCAGTAAGCATGACCTGCACAACTTACTCGGAATGAAAGAATCTAACTCGAAATGCTGCCCCTTCAGTGTCGCTCGTCGTCCCCGAGGCCCACGTGCAGTTCCAGCACATCCTCCGTCTCCTCAACACCAACGTTGATGGAAAGGTTAGCAAACCCGATGTTTCGGCTCATTGGGGCGTTGCTCACCATTACGATATCGAAACGTAGAGGAAGATCATGTTCGCCTTGACCGAGATCAAGGGAGTCGGAAGGCGTTACGCCAACGTCGTCTGCAAGAAGGCCGACGTCGATCTCAACAAGCGGTACATCCCACCTTCCCTTCGACTTCCTCCCTTCTTCACTTTGCTTTGCGTGGATTTTTCCGGGTGGATTGAACGCAATCGAGGGCGATCGCGCGAGAGGATGAAGGATTGGTGCAGCGGATGAGAAGCACAGGGCAAATTTCGATGGAGCGCGCGTGTGCGGGGATGTGCTGCCCGTCCAGGCCACTGCTTCCAGGGGGGGATTACGCGAGAGGAAACGCTAGGAACGGAGAGGGAAACCAGGCTCTGGTGGCGAATCGGGACACGGTGCTGATCAACCCCGACCTATTCGTTCCCCGCAGTGCCGGAGAGCTCAACCCCGATGAGCTCGAGCGTATCGTCACCATCATCCAAAACCCCACCCAGTTCAAGATCCCCAACTGGTTCCTCAACAGGCAGAAGGCGCGTCACGAATCCATTGGCTGTTGAGGGCAGCGCAGAATACGATCGCTGACTCCGCCTGCGCTGCATCATTTAGGATGTCGTCGACGGAAAGTACGGACAGCTCCTCTCCAACCAGCTTGACAGCAAGATGCGTGAGGACCTCGAGAGGCTGAAGAAGATCCGTCTTCACCGTGGTCTCCGTACCGTGCGTCCCCACCACTGTTCTCTTTCCCGTCCTCATTCACCTGCTGACAATCCCTTTTCCGTCAATAGTACTGGGGACTCCGTGTTCGTGGACAACACACCAAGACCACCGGTCGTCGTGGAAAGACCGTCGGTGTCTCCAAGCGAAAGGTGGGGATATTTTGACTCTGGTCTACCGACTTGCGTTGCATGCTGACTGTTCCTTCATCTGCCAGTAATCGCCTTGGGAGTGGTGTGGGGTGTATCGGAGTGGTGGACGAAGTGGTTTGGGCTCAAACATGTCCAATACTACGGGAGATAAGACTATTTGCAGGCCCACGAAGGAGTGGTTACGTGCGGCGGTGGTTTGAGACTGCCGGGGAGAAAGGCACCTTCGACGGTATGCGTTGGGCCAGTCGGAGAATGCGGCCAGAGAGAGTATTTGTGCTCTCTGCACCCGGGAGCATGATTCGCTCTCCTTTCGCTTCGGTCAGGCTACCCCTCTGCTCTATGGGCAGACTCGGCTCTCCTGCACATTTCTTGGATGTCCGGGTAAAGTTGGATCGTGTGTTATGGTCTCGTCGCTCGCTTGTGATTGTTGTTATTTGAGCGCACTTCAGAAGGTCAGCCGTAGTCTGCCGCCAAGCTGCCGCGGCCGGCGGAGGGTTGCTCGAGAGGCCAAAAGGTGTGGTAGGACTGGGTTTTACGCTGACGAGGCGGTTGCTGAGGGTTGCTGCTGTCCCCCGAGACTAGTCAAACGAGATTGATGTCGTATATTCGCTTCAAAAAATGTGTACAAATTATTATTTCTTACCCACCAACCCTGCAGTCGCGGCACCCACGAGCTACTTCAACGCTATCTGCCCCTCAGCCCAATCATCTCGATCCAATGCATAAGTCTTCCAATTCAGATCCAGTGGCCAGACTTTGTCCAAGAACGATGACATAGTCGTTGTGATGCCTGGCGCCACGCATGCCGTCTCTTT
Source organism: Phenoliferia sp. Uapishka_3 (assembly GCA_035521515.1). Classification (NCBI taxonomy): domain Eukaryota; kingdom Fungi; phylum Basidiomycota; class Microbotryomycetes; order Kriegeriales; family Kriegeriaceae; genus Phenoliferia; species Phenoliferia sp. Uapishka_3. Next base: position 23,892 of record JASZXU010000224.1, read on the forward strand.
CCACTCGTCCGGGCGTAGTTCGTCGACGTCCCCAGCCGCGACGGGCTTGAACCCATTCTTCTTTAGACGTGCAAGGAGTGTCTTTTCGACAGTTGGTCGTAATGCGATTGTTATTCTCTTCGCTGGGGGGAGTGTCGTGTTCACTGACGATGGGGTGAATGCGAATGTCGCCACAAATTGAAGAAGGTCGTCTTCAATGTGGGCTGGGCGGAAGGAGGCGGAAGTGGCGAATCGACGAAGTTGCAAGCTACCGTGTTGGTTCGTGAATGGTGGTGAACTTGAAGAGCTGATGGTGTTTTGGGGCGAAGGTGTTGTCGGTTTGGCCTTGCGATTGCGAAGTGGGTATGGGGAATCGTTTGCAGATGGTGTGAACGCCTCTGGGGCTGCCGGCTCGGCCTTCTTCGAATCCTTAGGATCGATTTGGGGAAGATCAACAATAGAATTGAGAGTTTTGCCCGGCTTCCGGCCGTCGAGTCCCACGGCACCGATGATCCTACCGTCGTATTCGAGGACCCAGAATCCTTTCCTTCCTCCCTCTGTCGACACGGGTGTCGCAGAGTCTTCGACCGTGAGATCATCTGTCGCATAATACCCTTGCACGTCCCTCATATCCTCCTCGCCAATAGCGCGTGTCATCTCGTCTTCGAAACGAGTCCGGTGCCGCAGCTCGAACGCAGCGAGGAGGACTATAGGCGGTGTCACGACAAGTGGAATGATGGTAAGCCATTCGATGGCACCTTGAAGGAATGGGAGGGAGTTCCAGGCGGCTACGAAGCCCTCCCCACCGAGCAGGAGACGGATGGAGGTCGGCCAACCTGGACCTATGCGGTGAACGAGGAAGTGGGTGAAGGCAGCCCAGACTGATGTATCGCAAAACGTTGCAGCGAGGACCAAGGTAAGGGATGGGGTAATGGAGAAAGGGCAGTGGGACGTAGTCGGGGCACCATCAGCTTCCCAATACATGCAACACTGCGGCCGGATAAAGCGGCTTACGGCAGAGAACGATAGGACTCCAAAGCGTGTTGAGGTTTGCTAGCGAGCTAGGCTCCATGACACTTGCTCCTACGAGGTAGCGAGCAACTTTGAGGTCTTTGGTCAGCGAGAATGGACGGATCTGGGCAGGCGGAGGTGCAGGCCGGTTGTCCCGAAGGACGGTGAAGGGATCCAATGCTGATTCGAAGCCGGTAGCCATGCTTTCCTGACGTTTATGTGACCTGAGAAAGATGGAAGCTGAGGTTGAAAAGACAGTGCGAGCGTTTTTGGCCAAGACGAGACCCGGCCGAGGCACGCGACTCGAACTTTGGCGGCGGGCGCACGTTCGTCAACAACTTGAAACTTGCTTGCATCCAGCTTCAGAATCTGCTGGTCGTCGTTTGCGGCATTCCTTCTTTTTCGTTCAATTTCTCGTTAGCCACCAGTCTCCCGAGATCCCAGCAAGACTTGAAGGAAATATAGGAAGAAGGGTAGGTAGATAGGGGTCGCAAGCAAAAATAAGAACGAGTGTGGGCTCTTCCCGATACACTACTTTTCTACGACTTCACGATGCTTTTCGACACTCCAGGAGTCTCTGTACCGGATGGAATCATGGCACCCCCAGCAAAAGGACCCAATAAGCGCAAGCGAAAGAGTTCCGACGACGCGCCCGCCCCCGATTCGCCCGCTGTAAACCTCGACAAGCTCATGAAGCAGATGCAAAAGCTTGAGAAAGACTCGGGTTGGGGAGGAGGGCTTGGAGCTGGTGGAAAGACTGGCGTGAAGGCGGCGGAAAAGGTCGCACAGGGCAAGGCGAAGAAGCAGCAAAAGAAGAAGAACAACGCGCCTCCACCGATGAGCGGGGGCAACACTTCTGCCCTCGGAGCACCTGAAGCGTCAGTATCAGCACCACCAAAGCAGGATCAGAGCCAACGCGGACCCCCACCCCATATCGTCCCTCAGTCACAAAGTCGAGCCCCACCTCCTCCTTCCGCACCGACAAGCAAAGGCTCCCCAGCTCCCCCACTCCCTGCCAAGGCTCCAGTAGCCGCTTGGAAGCCCGCCAAGAAGGAGAAGCCAAACAAGAATAAAGAACGCGCTGTCGCCGCCGCCGCAGACGCCGCACTTGACGCTTTTGAAGTTCAGGCGAAGAAGGAAATTCGCTATACCGCCCCAACGATGGAAGAGAACGAGGGGGAGACTCTTCCAGTGATTCCACAGACGGCCATGCAAAAATCCCTGCGCGCGAAGCTTGCCGGCGGCAAGTTTCGCCTGATCAACGAGGCTTTGTACACCAGTACCGGTGAGGAGGCACGGGTGGCAATGAAAGAAGATGGCGCTTTCGACGACGTACGCTCAATTTTTTTGGTTCAGGGTATGTGAAGCCTTCGAAAAGCTTTTGCTTACAAACCGTCATATATCACAGTATCACACTGGCTTCCGTTCGCAAGCTGCCCACTGGCCGACACAACCCCTCACCCTCCTTCTCACATCACTCTCATCTCGAGAGTCAGGGACCTTCATTGCCGACTTTGGCTGCGGTGACGCAGCTTTAGCAAAGGCACTCGTTCCGAAGGGCCTAAACGTCATCTCATTCGACCTCGTGAGCAAGGACGGCTGGGTCATTGAGTCTGAATGCTCGAGTGTTCCGCTTCCTGGCGGAACAAGTGGGGGCGAAATTGTAGACGTTGTTGTTTGCTGCTTGAGCTTGATGGGAACGGATTGGCTGCAAATTGTGCGGGAAGCCAAAAGGGTCCTCAAGGAAGGGTGCGTAGTCCATCGATTCCACCAGCCATCGCTACAAAGGGAGCTGATTATCTTCTTACTCGTCCTACCAGTGGAGAGCTCAAAATCGCAGAAGTCAGCAGTCGCTTCACCGACGTTGATGCGTTCGTCGCACTCATCACTGGCGTGGGATTCAAGCTCGATCAGAAGGTGCGTTTAGATATATCTTGACGACCACTTCAGTCTTCTAACACCTGTTTACCGTCCAACAGGACGCTTCCAACACTCATTTTATGATGTTCGATTTCACCAAGACCGGTGAACCTGAAGACCGCAAGCGCAAGGCGGAAGCGACGAAGCAGGCGCCAGGCCTTCTCAAGCCTTGTGTGTACAAGAAGAGATGAACAGGGATGGGGGGATACATGCGACATTGTTTGTGATATGAACGTAATAGATAATCAAAATCCCGCACCTCAAAAAAAAACTGCTCGCAGCACGCACGTCTGTGCGGAAGTACTAATGCCCACGCGCCTTGACTTGCACACTCACCCTCCCAATCAACGCCATCTACCTACTTACCATTAACCAAATCCCTTTGCCTCATCCCCTCTCCCCCTTCAAAATGACCTCTGCCAGTGCGTCTTCTCCCTTTTTCGGTGGTGTTCTCCCCAGCGGATGGGTTAGACAGGAGAGTGGCCTCCGCCCATGGAGCGTTGATGGCTAATCTGACATTTCCGACCAGCTTCGCCCGTCTCGACACCATCGATCACTGTTGAGCCAGAACATGAAAGCAGTGCGAGCTTGTTGCGCTCCCTCTCCCCACTTCAAGAACCTTCCCCCACCAACATTTCTCCGCGACCCTCCTTCGTCTTCGTTTCACGGCCCTCTCCCATCGTCCCTTCTCCTTCCGTCCCTGCTTCTCCTTCATTCAGTCGTCCGACAAGTCCTAGGCCGTCCAGAGATATTCATGATGAGCCGTCGTCGCCAAGCGGTCCGCACTCGGATCAGCACCAGCTCGCGTCAGCCTCCGCCTCAGCGGTAGACTTGAACCACATTTTCGAACGAGGTGCGTCTTGTTGTTTTATGGAGTGGCTTATCAGCTCCAAGCAGATTTGGGAGGAGCGCTCGGTATCTTGCGACTCGGACATGACGGCAGCTGACCCCGGTATCTTTTTGCAGACGTCGAGTACACTTCGACCCATCAACTCTCGACTCAAGAAGCGGTCGACGTAGCAATCCCTTCTGCACTGGACGCAGCTTCTCTGGCGTCGGACGACTTGAGCTCCGACGACATTGTTTCGATTCTGCAGGAGGTGACCGGAGATGCGGGGTCGGGCTGGTCTTCTCCCATAATGGCCGCGCCTGCGTCGCACCTACATCACGGTCAACACCCATACGTCGGGGCTTCACGCTCTCCAACACGAGGTTCTCGTTCGTTCTCGCCGGACTCGACGAGCTCGGGACGGGCGACTAGTCCCGAAAGCAGCGCCTCGTTCAGCATCGGAACACCTGGATCGAGCCCACCGTCAGCAGTGTACGCCCCATTCACCCACCATCTTTCAGAAGCCCTCGAATCGGAAGCGCGCAACGGGAGAAAACCAACCTTCGCACTCGGCGGACCTCCGACACCCGGAACTTCGACCAAAATTCCCTTCCCCTCTGTCTCCTCTTCGTCCACTCCATCCGAGTATGGGGGCGCTAGTGGCCTCCCGGGAATTTCATCCTCAGCCTCGATGGAAAGTCTGGGGGCTGATCGACGCAGATTGTCTTTTATGTCATTGGCCGACGTGATCAATGAGGAGAGGATGGCGGAGCTGACAGGAACTGCAATTGGTGAGCCTCGGGGCGGGCTGAGCTGAAGAGGGACATGATATATTCACTGGAGCGAGCATGATTTATTTTCCTCCCGGCGCGGAGGGCTTGCGGCCTGAGTACGAGTCATGGTGTACATAATCGTTTCTGTAAGCACTTGCAGTGCAGGATCAAAGTTCATACGAGGAGTGTTTCGGTGCTTTCTGGTGGAACATTCACGAAATGAAACGAGGACCCAGGGAGCAGACGCGGGCAGTGCGCTTTCGCCACTAGAAGAAGGTTCGTGGCGCGACGCAACAATGTAGAGGAGGATGAAATAGAGCAATAAACACATCTTTTGAATTCATCACGGACTCAAAGCATGCATCTGGAGCGCTCCAAGTCTTCTGTATCGGGAGAAAAAGAAGAGGTGGCGCTTTTGTTCCAGACAAGGAAATTATTAGTGAAATTATTTGTCTTCCTCTCCTCCTCACCATCCCTGTCCGCGCACACCAAAGCATCCCCTACGTTCAATACCCAACCTGGCCACGCCTGTTGCGTTTGTCTCCGATACCCGGTCGCTGTTCAAAGCGTTACCCACCTCACCGCTGCCGCCCTTTTATCTTAACAATCCTCCTCGCCCATCTCGAGTCCGCATACACCTTGGAGTCAACTTTACGTTTCTGCCACAGGTGAGATGTCCATTCGCCGCACCTCCACTCGTCTCACCATAAGCTAATGACTTGAGCTCCTTCTCTTGTTTGAACAGTCACAACAACACCTGGCGCCACCTTTCGAACGCCCCATTCCGGCCTCCTCCCTTTCCCTCCAGCCTTCTCACCCATGAAGGGCATTCGTCGAAGCCTAAATAAAGACCGCATCGGCGCACCCACCTCAACTTTCAGCAGCCTCCCCACTTCTGGCTACGCTGCAGTTCAGCCTCAGCAGTCGTATCAGCAGCAGCAACCGCCGAGGCCTTCAACTTCCTCTACTCGCCCGTCAGGCGCCCCCGCCCCGCCAAAGCGTGTCATCCGTGCCGTTCAAGCTTATCGTGGCCAGGCATCTCATGAGCTGTCATTCGAAGTGGGGGACTTCTTTCACGTTGTCAGCGATGAGGGCGGAGATGACTGGTTTGATGCGGCGAACCCTATGACTGGCGCGCGTGGGATGGTACCCTCAAGTCACTTCCAGGTGCTTGGCAGAAACGTGAGGGAAACAGCACAAGGCGTTGTTGTTCCCAAGAAGTCATCTGGGGGCAGTCCTTCGTACGGCCGACCATCGCTCGACGAGCAACAAAGGACAAGCGGCGACTCGTTCGGCCAGAAAGGCTACATCCCTTCCAGTGGTCCCATGCAGAACACTTTTGCCACTTCTCAGTCCCCTCCACCCTCATCCGACC
>JASZXU010000225.1:0-29658 GCA_035521515.1 Phenoliferia sp. Uapishka_3
AGGGAGATGAGAGGAGGGGGGGAGGTGGGTATGAGAGTAGGGAGAGGAGGGATAGGTACTAGGTCGTTGTTGAGGGGATCAGTACGAAAACAAATTAGCCAGAGTGGGTTTTTGCAAATTCTATGAATTCTGTTCTTCTTATTTTCATGTTTTGAGAAGTCGTGTCCTCATACTATGCTGAAAGCGAACGTTGAGAAAAGTCATTGCGCTCGAGGTTAGTACGCGTCGCCGATAAAGTTCTCTAGTGGTATGTGCGACCTCGTCCCCCTCAAGCTAAAGCGACTGTATTTGTTATTGGGCAGAGCTAGTATGTGGAAGTCTGAAGCCTGTTTCGTCGCGCGCTGCTGGGCACAGCTTCGACTCGAAGAGCTGCAGGGACGGCTGAAAGTCGGACGTCGATATCGTCGATAGCAAACGTACTTTATTGCGCAACAACGAATGGAACAATTTAATCTTACAAGTCTGGCGTTTACGTCAAAGCTGTTGAGACATGTTAGAAGAAGGGAGGACAGAAGAAAGGAAGCAAGGAACTGAGGGGCGCGTGCTGGCCAATGCGCTTGCTGTTCATCGCGGCTTGGTAAAGAGTCAGGTCCTTGTCCAACTTATTTACTGCAAAATAGTGCAATAGCTTCTGCTTGAAGAAGCTTTCGGCTTTGGGGTAGTAGAAAGGGAGAAGTGAAATGCTGTTTGTCTAAGCTCCGCGGGCGGCGGTCGTCAAGCAGCGCAGCTCGCTTCCTCGATATTGTACCACGCCACTTCACCTTCTCCTACCTACATCCGACGAAATCCAACAGAAACAAAGGAAGTTGAATTTGGTTGAATCACAAACATCAGCCAAGCCGCAAAGCCAAGCAGCGAGAGACGTTTGCGCAGCGACTTGAGGAGGTTGTCCAAGGGTACGCACTGATTAGAATAGTGCCCAAAATACCGAGCCATACCAGCTGGTATGTCACGCCTATTGTTGTAATCGATCTTGGGTGCACGGTCCACCGGGCACAGGCCGCGCAGTTCAGGAGGGCTGCTGCTGGCTTTGCCTTTGCCTCTGCATGCTTCAGGCTGATGATGTCTTCGCGAAGCTGTGGCACAAGGTCCGCATCATGTGACTTGGGCTTTCAGCTACGCGAAGCGGCCTTGTTGTTCTTTGCCTTCTCTCACGCCCACACACCGTCACCCCCCGCACATCACGGTTGGCGCTCATAATGTCTGAAGAGCGTCCATTGGGGACGCCACTTCAGGCTCGTCAGACGCACGAGTCCTTCTTTTCTCCAGCTACCCAAACACCGACTTCGCCGTTTCCATCTCCCGCCTCCCCTGCCGTCCGAGTGGGGCCGCCTCCGTCTGCCACACCCCTTCAGACTCACCAATCTTTCAACTCTTTCTTCACCCCTACCCCAAACTCGACCCTCACCGGATCTCCCCTTTCCCTTCCTCGAGGTCGTCGCCGAAACTCCATCACAGAAGAAGAAGAGGCCCTTCGGGATCAGCTGGTTCGAGACAATGCTCGCCTCGCGGCTAACCGGAGGAAGCGGCATCAGCGAGTGGTGATCAAGATTGCCAAGGATGAAGTCAGCACAAGTCTGGAGTCTACGAAGGTGCGCACTCACATTCAGTTCACTTGCGTGTGCGTAGAGCATCTGCCCGTGACAACACTTCAGGGGCTTCTACTTGTGAGTCTGGATCCAGACTCGCGAGTGAAAGCCCCTGACCTCTTCTTTCACTTGTGCAATGCTCTACGCGTGCGGCAGCCGGTGCGGATCTTGACGCTGACGTCGTTCAATCGTTCCAGTGGATCTGCGACGCTTGTCAAACTGAGCTGTCTGCAGATCGTGGGATTGTCAAAACTCACTTCGGAAGCCGACGCTGTCGAGAGGCTCGAAGGAAGCTTGGTCTGCCGCCTGTTGACTCCGACATGTCCGACATCACTTCGTTCTCCGCCATTGCCTCTCCGGACCTCGAAGTCTTGAGGAGCTCAACCTCAGCTCTGTCACCTATTGCCCCTCTTTCCCCTTCTTCGCACACCAGCGCCGCTTGCTCCGGCACCATGCAACCAGCCTTCCCGGGTGCACCAGACTACGTCCCTCGACGGCACGCGTTGGGAGATCGGACAAACCTAGGAAGTCCTTCAATTTCAAAGTCAGTGGATCCAACTCGAGCTACAGCTTCCCGCCTCCCACCGCCACATTTCCCTCTTTCCGTCACTTCGGCCCCCACACGCCGCTCCTGCTCGGGCCAGAAGATAACACTACACCCCGACATCAACCTGAAGGACGATTACACTGTCGATTTATCTCGATGGCAGACCGTCATCACGCCTACTGAGCCGCCTCAGCTTGTGGTGCGTTCCGTGCTTTGTCTCGGGCGGGTCCCGTCTCGGACGATAGCTTGTGTAGAGTGCTCGAAGCTGGTCTTTGTGCCAGCGCTTTTGGCGCTGAGGGAGGCGCCTGTGCAAGATGTTGCACCGGGTGCTGTTTTTGCGAACCTGACTCGAGGGCAAGCTATCAGGCTGGGGAAGCGAAAATCGGAGGAGATTGGTGGATATCAAAGAGAGGTGAGTTGGTTAGTATGTGCAATAATCGAAGGTTTTGGGAGCTGATTACTAAGTGTGTAGGCTCGAGATCATCAAGAGTCTTTGGATCGCGCCAATAAGCGTGTGACAGCGTGGAAAAGTCTCGTTATCAAGATCGCGAACTCGCGTTTTCTTCGAGTGCCACAGATTGTCCGGTCAATGTTGGAACGCCGATATCCAGCCGGTCCTGACGCAATCAAGACTCAAATTGACAAGGCGGACGCTGGAGACTATCGCCTTCGTCGTTGGTCAGCGGCGGCTTGGTGGTTCGCCATGTTGATCTACAGCTACGGCGGAAGGCGGACAGCAAAAGCGGCGTCGGTTTCGGAAGGGCTGCCGGGCGTTCGAGTTCTGCAGAAGTATTCGACCAATTTTCGACTCCAGTCCAACAAGGGAGTGCCCACTCATGCGGAGAACTGGACCAACTTCAAGGTCCTGGGTCTGTTCGAGCCCGGTGACGACTCAGGTGAGTTTGACAATCTAGCGACAAAGACTTGGTGGTTTTTGACCTTGGGTTTGCTTTTCTTAGCTCCTACGCCGCCTGTCCCTCCAGCTTCAACTTTGGAACCGGATCCCTCGCTGTCGGTGACTTCACCGCGAGCTCCGTCCGAGCCAGGTGAGTTTGAAGTTGACAAGAAAGAGACTTCACAGGTTTTTGATTTCGATTTTGCTTGTGTTAGCTCCTACACCCTTAGTCCCTCCGGCTTCTACTTCAAATCTTCTGAACCGCTCACTCCCTCCGACTTCAACGCCGACTCCACATAAGCCACTTTACGCCGTTCCCCCTCCTTCCGACTTTGCGCGCCCAGCCGACGTCTTCAAGCGAAAGAGGCCCAATGCTGGCGTCTCCCATAAAGTTGGCATCTCAATCATCATGGACGAGATTGCAATCGAGGAGGGGCCTTGCTTTGACGAAGCCGTCGGCGCTGGTGGGGAGGTTCGCGGGGTGGCGCGCGAGAGCATGCCCGCAAGTCAGTCCATGACCATTGACTCGGAAGAAGAGATGGAAGAGGTTTCGAAGTTCCTGGGCGGCCCAATTCGATATGCTTCGGAGGCTACGGTGGTCGCCATTCAATTTTTGGTCAAGGGAGTGACATCTTGCCTCCCCTTCGTCTTCTCGGGAACCGATAAAACACGCACGGTGGCCCAGGAGGAGGAAATGATATCCGGATTGATCGACAGTGTTGGACTTGCGGCAAAGGAAATGGGAGATGCGGAGGTGTGGAGCGTTGGCACGGATGGTGACAACAAGCGGCGAAAGGCTCTTCATGCTATCACTTTGAAGAAGAAGGTCTCCTGGGGGGACAGGCTTTGGGGACTTCTGGGGAAACTTAAGGGGCTTTGTTTGCTTTGTGGGAAGGACGAAGAGACAGTTGATTATGATCTTCGGCACTTGCTCAAGAGGTGCGTTGAGTGTTTGAGGAGGGGCTATTCCCCATACTGACAATGTTTTTTCTGCAGATTTGGTACGCTTCTACGACGCCCGCCCGGAGTCTCGGTCTTTGATCGAAAAGTCACGCCAATGATCATCCTCTCACAACTTCGCCTCTTCTTGCCTCGTGTGGCGCTGGCGACTTTAATCATTTTACTCTTCCCTGATGATCGACAGAACGTCTCCAAGGCGTGCCATCTCCTTCTCACCATCTCATCTCTTCCCCCACCTCCCGCCGACTGGAATCCCACACTCAAGAGCTCGCGTTTTGCTCTCAACTTCCTTGGTAAAATCTTCGAGCTCATCCTAACCCCGTATATCGACCCGACACTCTCCCTCTCGCAACAAGTCGAAAGTCTCCTCACTGCGGCCTTCCTCCTCTTCGCCTTGCGCCACACCGGTGCCAATCATTCCGTCAATTGGGAACTGTACCACGACTTCCAATCGACTATCAAAAACATCATCTTCTGCCTCGCGAAGGCGAAACTCTGCTCTGCCGACTACGAGTTCTTCATCAGCCAATTCGGGAGTAATTCCCTCGAGGCGTTATTTGGCATCATCCGTACCCTCTCGAACGACTCGACAGTCACCGCGGCTTCTCTCCCTCGCAAGGCCGGTCGCGCTCTCATGATCACGCGAATTCAAGAAGACTATCCCGACTGGACGTTGGAAGATCGTCGTCTCGATTTTTCGACACCGCGTGCCTTGGACGAAGCTCGGCCCCGAGATGAGACTGGGTCGCGAAGAGTTGGTGACGTCGACCTGGATGAGATCTGGGCGTCCGCTCTCAAATCAGCCCAGGCTATTTTGGATTCGAACCCGGTATCCAAGGGAAAGGTCGAACTCGAGGAGCTCCTCTTGACCGCTGGGATCGATCTTCTCAGTCCGCACGGCGATGGTCATATCGGAGCGAACCATCTCAATGGTGGCGTCGATGAAGCAAACGACGAAGTCGACGAGTCAATTACAACTCTAGAGTCTCTCACCGAGACTGAGGTTGTTTCCCACCCATGCGCTGAAGAACTCGGCCTCGCCGGCTCACCAGAAATCGGACAAGAGGAGGAGCTCCCGACTCTCCCCAGCCTTCTTGTACCTTTCTTTGACTCTCCTTCATTGTCAACTCCTGAAACTGCACAAGGAGTTGATGAGCAAGATACTTCGTCACTGGAACGGGAGACTTCGGACGTCGACCGACACTTTGAAGATGAGGATGGTGGGGAGATGGAGGCGGAAATGGACATGGATGACCCCTGGGAGGACGAGGAAACCGAGGTCAGGCTTGATTTTCTTACCTCACACTCTCATCAACTGACCTCACGCCCTCCTCTCAGCCTGACCCTCAAGCCTCGGCAAACAAACTCAATCGCACGCACACAACCCTCGGTAATGGACGCCAGCTCCGCAAAGCCGCGTGGTGTCGAATAATCAAGGACGGAAAAGTTAACGTCAAGAAGTCGAAAGAGCGTATGCGTCGCGCCGCCGGGTATGCGAACGGCGGCAGCCGAAACGCGAACAAGTCCATTGCGTCAACTACGTCGCATGTCCTCAATCCCACAGAAATCAATGACAGCGACTGGATCACCGAATCAACAACCATCGCCTTCCTTTTGAGCTCCGAAAACCGACCGTCTCTTGCACTCGGTAGCATCATGACTCTCGGTCACGAGGGCGGGCTTACCGATGCCATCCCCGCAGAACGCCAAGGAGATTCCGGAGTACGCTTCAGTACCAGAGTCATGCATCTGTCACCGTGTTCGGAAGAGATCTGGAAAGTGGAGAGTCTAGGGGCCGATGGCGAGGCTGTTTTGGTCGAGCAAACGAGCCCTGCGGGATGGGAGTTCACAGAGGCGTTTGTTAACTTTGGACTCCCCGGTCGCACCTTCCCGATCAGTGGAGCGGACTTCGAAGTTGTGACTTCGGCTGTTGTTGGTATCAAGGCCGACCAGACCGAACGAGTGCGCTACTCGGCCAAGTCGCTCGAAGAGATCTTTGCGAGGTTGATCGCGTCTGCCGAGTCTTTGCGCAAAACCATCAAGAAGGTTCCAGGAAAGTCCTCACTCTTTCCATATGGCACCAGTGAGTCCAGATTCTTTTTCAGCCAAGTCCAACCACTCAGCCAACCCCCTTTCAAGATGACGCCACTGCTCCCGCACCGAGCCAAACCTCCGCCTCAACCTCGACAACTCAGAGCCTCCTCAACCTACCCGCTGCTCCAATCCAGATGCTTCAATGCCCGGTACCAAACTGTCCTGCGCAACTTTTCATCAAGGATGCGCGCCACCACCTCTCGCTCCACAACATCGTCACCAGCGTTCCAGCTCTCGAACAGCACCCCGACCTCAAGGACACCGGAATGAAGGCCTTCCCTGGCGTAAGCAGACCAATGTCCCAGTACTGGTTCTTCCCTTCTGACCCAAACATGTGTCACCTAGCTCCCGCCCAACTCTTGCGGTTTCTGCGGTGGAATCAACTGCTCCACCTCACTCTCCTACACAACGCGCAAGGAACCGAAATTTGACACAAACTGCAAGTGGCAACCGAGCAAATCGATGTCATATGCCGCCGCCTCGAAGTCAAGTAAGGATGCACCGTCAACCAACGTCATCATTACTTGCGAACGCTGTCAGACCAACATCTGGAAAGTCAACACCCGACATCACTACAGCAACCTCCACCTTGAAACCAACGGAATTCTCACGCCTGCAGAAGCATTGCTTTTCTCAGTGTTTGATCAAGAGGTTGAATGGGGAATTGCGAAGGAGAAGAAGCGAGCCGCGAAGCAAGTGAAGGATGCAATCAAGGCATCTCTCAGGTAGATATTCCGTGATGCAAATAAATCAATTAAAGAGTTTTTCACTTCCAAATTGAGCTAAAGAGGGCAAGGGAACCTGTAGTCGCACTCCTTCAAGAGTCTATCAAGGTCCTGCCCAATCTTGTTCCAAGTCGCTGTGTCCCGCCTCCAAGACACCCTGACCATCTCAGAATGATAATCCTTCGCCTCCTGTGCAAAACGAAGCCTAGCCTCGAACACGCGGACGTGTTCAGCCTGCACCCTTTCAGCCCTCAGCTCCGCGTTGCGCTCCCGCTGCTCGCGCCCCCTGATCCTCTCTCTCTCCGCTTCGTCTTGACGCTCATTCTCCTCCACTTCTTTTTTACGTTGACGGAGAGCGTCCAGCTGGCGACTGGCGAAGCCCTTCTTGCCCGGAGCGATGTTCTCACCTCCGCTAGCTTGCGTCGACGCCTTGCGGACTTGAGCGGTGGCGCTCGCGGGCGCCAGCACATATGGCTTCGTGCGAGAGGCCTTGGCCACAGGACGATTCTGAGAGTCATCAACGAGACGATCTGCCAGACAGCCTAAGTCAGCCGCACACCTGATCACCATTCAATTAAGTACTCACTGACTTCGGCCCGCTCTCTCTCACGCTCGGCAACCAGGTCGTGCTTTTGATATCCATCCAAGACTACTCCTCGGTCAGGGGGCCCATTCCACTGAGAACTCTCTTCGTCTACCGGCTTGGGGATCGGCTCCACGATGATGATGTCCGCCGACTCCGACGAGAGCGACGCCTTCGCAGGGGCTGGTGATCAACAAAATGATGAGCACAGCGCAGAAGCCTCATTGAAGAAGAGCTCACAAGGGATAGGCAAAGCGGGTTTGAGCGGGGGCAGAGCAGCTGATTTGAACTCCGGCACTCTGGCGTACCGGAGACTAGCCAGTTCACCATACTTCTGAGTGTCCACTTGACTAGAATCCATGCTCACGAGTCTAGAGATAATGAAAACCTCAGTAATAACTCTCAACAAGTTCATTCCCAACTGCACTCACGTCGAGGTGTCCAGACCCGTAGTCTGACCGCATGAGCGAACCGGATTTGGAAGTCGCGAAGGAGCGTTGAACTCGGCACGAGCCGTGAGTGTCGTCAAGTCGAGCGAAGGAGACCGCTCGAAGCCGCGGGGAGTAGGACTCCCGTCTTGAACCATGACTTGCTGGGAGTTGATGATGCAGAAGAGAAAAGCAACAGCCTGCGGACAACCGACTCAGCCTGCACTGCATTGCCGCAGACGCAGGTCCGAGCCAACAGACGTCCGCCCTTCTGTCTTGCTCTTGATCACGACTACCAACACTCAAGTCAGTATGATGGCTGAGCCTACAGACTCCCACAGTCAGACCGCCAACTCCTCCACATCACCCCCAGCTCAGTCAACCGCCTGGCACTCAACGACCCCTTCCAAACGCCTCAAGACAGCCTAGCTCCCTCGCATCAGCCGCCAAAACAGCAAAGCCCGGCTTGAGAGAGTCTCTGGAGATACTGAATGTAAGGTTTCCATTAAACTGCGACTAAAACGGCTGAATTCTGATCAAGTCCTCTCAAAGTTCGTGCCCGACCATCCATCGCACCTTCCTTGCACCCCTCCGCACAGCCCAACACAGCCCCCGTTTGATCTAGTGCTTCCCATCGTACCACTGCGCAATCAAAATTTCGCTTCCGCAGCTATAAAGGGCGTGACATACCAGCTGGTATGGCTCGGTAATTTGGGCCGAAATCCAATCCGTGCGCACCCTTGGGTTGTCGCGCCGATTTGAGCGGAGTGCACGGGTCTCTTTCGTTTCACGCCAACGCCGACCGTTCAACCCTTTGCTGTTCTTATCTTCCCAACCCACTCTCTACTTTTTGTACCATGTTCGAAAGGCCAAGGCCTCCACCACTTCGTCTTGGTGATCCTTCTTCCTCTCGTGAGCTCTCCTCCGCAAGCTGTGGTCTGTACGCTCCTGACAACCAACTCCGACAGCACCAGAACCCTTTGTCCTACGCAGTCCAGGTTCGCCCTTTCCTCCTCCATCAGCTCAAGACGGGGAAGTAGCTAATAGTAAGAACAGTAACGAGAGAAGGATTCGACCCTCACACTACAGCATCAGTACCAGCAACTCCCCTCAGAAAAAGACACAGCTTCACTCCAGCTGCGGCAGAGTTCGCTTCGAGGTCCGTGGGAGTAGGATCTGACCCTTTTCAAGATGGACCTTTGGAAAAAGTCGAATTGAATTACGAGGACGGTCATGGGAAATTACCGCCGGTGAGTCTTCGCGAGGGAAAAAGGGGGAGAACGAGGGGAGCGAGCTGACGGGTCGATTGTGCGTACGCTTCGCCAGAGCAAGTTTCCGAGCGAACCAAATAATCGACGGAGGAAAATGATTGTTTATTTCGCGGGAGTGGTGGTGGTGTTGTCGTTGATTATTGGAGTCACGGCGGGCGTTACTACGAAGGAAAATCGGAAAACGGCGAGTCAGAAACAGAAGGCGAGGGAGATTAGTATTAGCAGAGCGTCGGTGAGCTCGGTCAGCTCGGTGGAGAGTGTTTCGTCAGTTTCGGTGGAGAGCGTTTCTTCGGTTTCGGTGGAGAGCGTGCAGAGTATGAAGAGTGTGGAGAGGGTTAGCAAGAGCTCGAGAGGGAAACGGAGGTCGACTATAACGAGCAGTAGTTCGAGAACAGGGAAAGCGGTGGAGGCTACTTCTTCTTCAATACGGGATTCGACTTCCTCTCGAACGACTTCTATCAAAAAATCCTCAGCGACTTCGAATTCGATACCCATCGTAGCCAACCCAGGCTCATCCTCCGCCAAAAATGCATCCTCATCAATATCCAACTCCGCATCACTCCCACTCTCCACTTCCGCCCTCTCTATTTCCGCCACCCAAAAACTCTCCGCAACAATAACTTCCACTCCAACTCTCCCTACCGCAATCCTCAACCCGTCTGGCCTAGCTGGCTCTTCCGGCCTTTCCGGCTCCTCCGGTCTTTCCTCTAATCCACCCACAACAAAAACAACTACCTCAGCCTTCGGCACCTACTCCGCCGCTCTCCTCGCTCGATCCTCCTCCATGACTCGCGCCGCCGTCCCTACTCTCCCACTCCCCGCCTCACCAATCTCTTCAGCTGCGGCGGAGAGCTACATAATAGAGAATTGGGCGTATATTGGTGGAATTGCACCGTATGTCAATTTTGTGGCGGATCCGTTTCCGGACGAGGATGAGGAGGATGAGACGGTTTTGGAAGTTGTTTACCCAGTCGGCAGTGAAGGAGGAGATGGGATTAGTGGGGGAGTGGAGAGTTTGATGTTGGGAGTATTTGGGAATGACACCCAGCAGAGGAGCGTGATCACTTATAAGGTGCGTGATGAAAGTTTTTCTTCGTGGGCGGGGAGAGACTGATGTGGAGTGTGGCGTGCAGGTGGCGTTTAGCGAAGGATTTGATTTTGTGAATGGAGGAAAATTGCCTGGGGCTTATGGTGGAGATGGGGTCTGCTCTGGTGGGATAAGGAATACGCATTGTTTTTCGGCGAGGTTGATGTGGAGGACGAATGGAACTGGTGAAGGTGAGACTACGAATTTTGTCATACTATTTCAACAGATGTGGCTGATGACTTCGGAGATATTGTAGTGTATCTGTATACTCCAGAGTACTCTGGACTCGTGACAGGCGCGCTGGATACAGTCAACGCCACCGTTGCGAAGAGGGCGTTTGGACTCAGTCTCAATCATGGAAGCTGGAACTTCACCGTTGGAGCGTGAGTCGATTCTCCTTGCCTTGCTCTCAACTATCTAAGGAGCTCAGATCCTTCCTCTCATAGATGGAACGAGATTACCCAAGTTGTAGCCCTGAACACGAACGCCACCTCCAGCAGCCAACAAGCCAACGGATATTTGGCAATGTACCACAACGGAAACTTGGCATTCGAGCGATCAGACTTAGTGTATAGAACCAACATGTCAGTGGGCATCAACCAGCTGTTCTTCAGGTACGTTTTTCGACTTTCACGGACGAGTCTCTTTGGCTCATCCACCTCGCTTGATCTGCAGCACGTTCTTTGGTGGCAGTGGAAGTAGTTTCTGGGCCAGTGCAGGAGGCTCTTCATATTTTAAAGATTTTCAAGTGAGCTTCCACTAACTTCATGATCAAGCTTGTGATTGCTAAACTTTCACTCTCAGTTCTTCAGCGGAGACCAAGCGTCCGACGCGACGGGACAAATTGTTCACGCCACCTACCCAGCAGAATCATAGACATCCCTGGTGGAAAGCATATAAAGACACTCGCATTTGTAGCATTTCATTCGCTTGCGTGCAAGCATCATTTTTGGGCATTTCCTCTGGCTTCGCGATGACATTGTGGGATGGGATGAAGTGACGAGACATCCGTGTGGCTGAGGTTCGACACTCGATCTGGGAGAGGTAAGGTCTACAAATCGTTTCAGATAAAGCTATGCACAGTGTCTTTATTTCGGCGTTGGTACAAGGGTCTCAGGCCGCTTCCACTACTGGTCTGGGTGGGTGATATAGGTGATGTTGAGCAAGGGAGCCGCCGACCTGTAAAATGGAGTATTAAATATGCTTCCATATGCCTTATCGTTAATCAGCTCACATGAACTCGATGAGCCTCGCTAACCCGGAGGTTCCATCGGGAGTGTACGACTGCTGCTCGATAACTTGGAACGCCCACTCGCCGACTGAGCCGTTCCCGGGTTGTGAGAGCTGGACGTCGTTCATCTCGCTATTGTCTCCATCGTAGAATCGCTGATTTTAATCAAGTTTAGCAATCAGCTTCATCCGACTCTTCAAAATCCATGAACGCCTCACGGAAGGCAAAGAGAGGCGAGTGTTGATGGTGCTAAAGTCATCAGGAGGAGCAAGGGCGCCAACCTGAAATGTAGGAAATAGTTTGAGAAATAAGTATGTGAAGGAATGCTGCCTGCTTACCACAATGATCTTGTCAGAAAACTCGAACGCTCCATAGAAGTATTCTCGCAGGGTAAAGATGACGCTCGTCGTGTGGACGTGTGCAGGGCCTGAACCAATAGCTTGATTGCTGAGGGGAGGCGTGCAAGTATAAGCAAGAACTCGGTAATCTCAAGGTACGATAAGCTTACACAGGGGTGTACGAGACGTCAATATGTCCCGAATTATCCCAAACAGTCGTCAGAGCCGAACCGTCGTTGGGGTAGTCTGTGATTCAGGTCGCGGGTAAGCACAATTTGAACACATCTTTGACGCAGAGGAGCCACGAAGGATTTGGCCAACTTACGCAAGACTCCAGAGGGCCCATTGACAGGACATTCTGAGGGATAGGCAGAGCAGTTCCAAGGCGTTTGCGGTCCATAATCCTGTGGCCCGTGGATCAATGTGATGATTCTCAGCATGTCCCGGGATAGTAAGAGACGTGAAACTCACAATATATTGGCGCTTTGTGAGATCCTGCGCTTGGTCAGCTTGAGCAAGTGGGGCGGCGAAAGACGTCGCGGCGAGGACCAGAAGGGAGGTGGCTACGGAGGAGGATCTCATGATTTCCGATGAGAAGTCTTGTTTTGGCGGGTTGATGAGAGAGGGAGAGAGAAAGAGTGGAAGACGTTGACTTGTGTACCCTTTGAGGAGGAGGTTCACGCGCATGGTTTGCGCGCATTTTACGGCAAGTCCGCGAAGGGACATCCGGTGACGCCGCCAAGACTAGGTGGAGTCCGTTATTGGCTCGCTCCACATGCTCTCCAGTCGCATCAAATAAGGACTCACTTGGCATCCTGAAATAGCTCCACTGCTTTCGTTTTATTGGGTCCACCGTTCTAAGGGCGTGTTGAGTTTGAGTTTGAGGCAGCCTCAAAAGAAATGTTTACTCCGGTTTTCGCATTCAGCAGCCCAAGTGCGAACAACCCGAATTTGGCTAGCTTTGATTGTGCGTGGATGAGGACGCGCCATCCGATGTGTATGAGCTCTATTCACTTATTGATTCGGAGGGAATGTTGCAGCTACTACATGGCCCACGGTCCCGGAAGCATCTGATCCACTGAAGAACTGTGAGTAAAAGAAGTCAGTATCAATAGATTCAGTCACGGAATGGAAGATGTGAAGAACCTGAAAGTCCTTGAAGTAAGAAAAGCCGCCTTTGCTCGCCCAAAACGAGCTTCCGCTGCCACCAAAGAAAGTACTGGTGCACAAGCTAATCAGTTTTGCCCTTCACTTCCATATGGGATCAAACACACCTGAAGAAAATTGAATTGATACCAACACTTGCGTTGGTTCGAAAAACCACATCCATTCTCTCAAAAGCCAAGACCCCGTTGTAATATATCGCGAGGTAGCCGTTGTTTGCTTGAGAGATGGGAGTCGGGTCTGAGTTGAGGACGATAACTTGCGTAATCTCGTTCCAGCTATACAAGAAAACCACTTGTTGCGTCAGTAAGCGATGCCGTGTGACTGTCTCAAGCTGCCCTCACCCGGTCGTAGTGAAGTTCCATGAACCGTTGTCGATGCTGACGCCGTACGCTCGCTTCTGGCGAGTCTGATTTGTGGTAAGATTCTTAGGATGCAGTGGGTCCGCGACAAAGGCTTCGTATAAAGGAATGTAGCCATACACTTAAGTTAGGCAACGACAGGTCAGCTAGCACAAAAAACCCCACGGTAGTTTCTGAACGCACCTTCTCCTGTCCCGTTCGCCCGCCACATAATTCGTGCCGAGAAGCAAGCAGTGTTTCTGATGCCACCAGAGCAAATCCCCTCCCCTCCATACACCCCGGGCAACTTTCCTCCGTTGACAAAGTTGAAGTTTTGACTGAACGCAACCTGAAAATTTTCACCTCACATTGAGCTGGCGAACCCTTGGCATCCGAAGACCTTCACATACCTTATACGAGACGATCGATCGCTGTTGAGGCGATGTCCCAAAAACATTGAGCATCATTTCTGCCACTCCTCCCTCTGTTCCTGGTGCTCCACCTCCCATACTTCCACGCGGGTACTCCACAGCGATTACAGAGGAGCCAGTATCATTTCCTTCCGGATACGGATCATCCACGAAGGAAAGAAAGCCCGAGATCCCGCCTCCGTACGCCCAGTTAGTTTCGATGAAAGGCCGGGCGGCAGCTGTTGCCAAGGGTGTCGGTGGAAAAGGAAGTGTGGGGGCGAAAGCGCGAGTCATGGAAGAACTCCGAGCGAGATCGGCAGCGGCTGTGAAGATTTGTGGAGTGACCAATGTGGTGGGAAGTATTGGCGGTGGACTGACATCACCGAGTGTCGCTATGGTAGCGAACGCTCTTGCCGCGAGAGTCGGAGAGGGTTGGGTTGAAGACGATGAGAGTGGGGTCGTCGGATCATTTTGTGCAAGGAGAATCCTCGGCCTCCGGCGGTGGATTTTAGGATTGTGGATGGCGGTGTGATTGTTGACCTGGAGTAGGACGCCTTGCGAAGCTTCCGTGCCACTCGAACCCTCAGCTTCGACGTAGAGGGGAGGGTCCAGATAATTGTAAGAAAATAGTATGGAAGCGAAGATGAAGACCATCGATCCTGCCGACCAGATGAACCAAGTGCGTCGACGTCTTTTGGCGGTGAGCTAGACGACATTCGCAATCAGCTTGGCCTTCACCGCTGTTATTGCCAGAAAGACGCACGGACGTGTTAAGGAAGAGGGGATCTATATCCACGAAATTGGCGTTCACAGATGCGTGCGACGGTTTCGGTGGAGTTGATCCGGGCGAGTTGGCATGCCGTTGTCGAAGCACTCTTGGCGTCCCTGGGATGGTGTCAAAGCCATCTCGCGAGACTACTGAAGCACTCCCGATATGAGTTTTCAATCATTCAAGCTTGACTATCTAGCGAAATTGACACACCCGGGCTTTTGACAACAAAGCTTGCTGGTGCTGCAGGACGCGTTGCATGAGCAGCTTGCTCATTTAGCGAGCAGGTGATGCCTTGAACGAACCTGGACGAACAGAGGCCTGACAATGATGCCCAGACATAAGGCTTTAGCGTAGGAGTACAAGAATCCAGCTGAGGGGCATCGGTTGGGAAAATGGAGGATCGGTCGACGTTCGCGCTTGCCCCCTGGCGGAACGCGTCGTGCTTAATCCTGAAAAGTGTGCGTTCATCCGTTCATCATCTGAAGCACGAGCAGGAAGCTTGTAAGTTAACTCTTAGGCAAAATGAAAAACTTTTACAACATGTCTGTAAGCCCCTCTGTATCACGTCCTCTCCGGCCGCACCCTATCCCGCTCTCGCTCCGCCGTCCCACCCTTCATCGGTAGCTTTTCCACATACGCAGGCGGAAGTGATGCCAAGCACGGCGCAGGGAAGAGTGTTCCACCCAAGAATCCGATGAGCGTTGGGACGAAGACGATGGCCCATAATAATGTGACGCAGAAAGTCAAGATGACTCCCACCACTCTGGAGACAGGTTCGATGTTAGAAAGGTGCAGGAGTGGGAGAGACGAGACGTACTTGAAGAATAAGGAGTCGAACGTAGTCCCCAGCGAGTAGGTGAGAAGTGTGAGAGATCCGAGGGGGAACGTGAATGCCCACCTGGTTGACATTCATTAGCCTGTGCTCGATCAAGAAGGATAGGCTTCGCACTCACCATCCCATGTTGAATGCTACGGTCTTGCCTAAAAGTCATAAAGGATGAGTCTCCGTCGCCCAAGTCCAGTCGCGAGTGGTTCTCACCGATATAATGGGACCCCACGCTGACGACAGCTAAGAACATCCACCAAACACCCAACCTGCGTACGTCAGAATCAGTAAGAAATCTTGGATAGAGTGTTATACCAACTCACCCCCATAGGAGAAGCCCCGTCACGACTCCAGCTCCATACATGGCATGACCAACGAGCGCCAATTCAGCGAAGGTCGCGCGGTGAGGTTGCGACGCCGCAAGAAGTGGGAACAAGCTCATCGCATTCCGGCCCTAATCACCCATCTCAGCGAATGCAAAAGAGTCTTCGAATGTCTGGACGCACAAGTTCAATAAGAGCAAAACCACCCTGGCCGCAAGGTCCGAGGGGTAGGAAAGTGCTGACGATAATCTCCCGCGCAGGGAGATGGTGCACGGCGAGTCGCTGGAAGTAGATGACCATGATTCCACAGGCGATAAGTAACCCGACTCCATTCATGACGTAGGACGTGATCATGATGGTCAGGGCGTACTCGTATCGCTCGCGAGCGATTAGTAGGGTACACAGTCCTGACCCAACGGCGGCGATGGTGATTGGGGGCACTATCGAGGAAGTTAATTAGACAACGATTAAATTTGCGGGGACGTGGGAAACTTACCGACTGGGAGGAGCCACGCCGCTGTGAGAGCTTCTGCAGTGTGCTTGTGCTTTGTGAACACTTGGAATTCAAGACAGGGGTCAGCCTACACTTTAGGCGGACAGCTCTTAATGAACACGACTCACTGACGACTAGGTGAGGTGAGGTGAGGTGAGGTGAGGTGACTCTCGTCAGAGCGTAACTTTCGGGTGGGTTAGAATCTTTCGCTTACATGGGACACCGAACGAAGTCAAAACACTCATTACTAAATCACACAAGTTTCATCAAGTCAGAATAACAAAAAACAAGAAATTGAAATTGACGCACCGAGTGCAATCCACCAAAGCACCAAAGCCAGATCCAGCGTCCACTCCAGCCCATACTCTGTCCCGGTCCTCGCAATCCCACTCACAATAGTAACAAACCCCATCGGTATTGTCCCCAAGAAGAGAGAATGCGTCTCATTATTTAGCATCGCAAAGAAGAATGCTGGGTATAGGGTATATCGTAAGACCGTGATGAGGGCAAAGGATATGAAAAGGAAAATGTCGAAGACGAGGAAAGCGGCTCCGATGGCCCGGAAGGCGGGATGCACACGCGCGAAGGGGATGTCGAAGAGGAGGGTGTTGACGATTCCGGTTCCCTGGGGTAGGGTTGAGGGGTGTCAGCTTTGTGATCGAAGCGGAGGAGTGGACTGTTTTGTTTGACCGGGTGACACGCAGGGTTAGAGTGAACACGGATGGATACACAACGGTCCCGGGTCAGCAAGGGACCAAAATTTTGGAACGGGAGAAGAATAGCTTGCGGCGGGACACACCACCAGCGCAGTGCTTTGATAGTAACTAACTTCAGCACGACAGTGCTTTCGAAGGGGTATCTTCGACCATTCTTCTGCTCCTTACAACTTCCAAGCTATTTCCACGGCTCCAGTCTGAAAGCCTTCGGAAGATTTCCTCCCCTAAGGAGAGCGACACCGCGAAGAAGGCGACCGAGACAGTGCGAGAAGTTCTCATTAAGCAGCATGCTGTTGACCGACCACCGAGGTGCGTTTGTCCCGGCGTTAATCACCAGATTCAGCATGTGCATTGCTGTTTGGGGGGATAAACAAACCTTGAGGCAGCGCCCAACGCTCTTGAACCTGTCGTAGTGGGGCCGATCTCGAAAACGAGACGCTGAGCCCAAGATGGCAGCCCTCCCATTGCCACCGTAATTCAACGAGTCTAGTACGCATCATATCAACGCAGCCATGCAAAGTCTTTCCTCAGCTCTCCAAAGGGCAACGACGACCGGCTACCTTCGCGGCGCCCAGCGCGGCTCCGATACTTGAGCAGCGACGCATCTCTTTCCTGCTCACAGGTCGCTGCCACCTGATTCTTCTGCTCGAAGTCTTCGGACAAATCACATCTCAAATCCCACGCGTCCCGATCCAAAGCCAAACAGCGAGAAACGGCGCGCAAGACTCACCATCGTAACGCTAAACCAACTCGGCGTAAACCTCATGACCCTCATCCTCAATCCAATGACCTTCGCAGCGAACAACGGATGGTTTGCGGTCATGGTATGAAATCGCCGTGTTCCGCCGGGAGTTATCGTTCGCTGAAAGGTGGGCTGAGGGTCGTCGGAGGAAGGAACGAGCGTTGGACTTGGCGTTGAGAGGGAGGGCGTCGGGAGGAGTGAATGTGGGAGGGTGGCATCGATGTTTGTCGCCATTGAATAGTTGAAAGTGGGGCGTGTGTGGGCGGCAGGACAGTCGAGACGGCCGGTGTCCTTTGGGCGGGTCAGCCGGGCGAGATATGCGATCCGGGAGAGGGAAGGCGGTAAGAATTATAACGATCAGGCGGATAAGTTTAGCAACACGACTTGGTGTATGGTGATAGTAGTGGCAGGGTACCGACGGCCGATGAGCTCGAAAGTTCCGGACTTGGTTCACCACAAGCGAGGCGGACTTAAGTAATGCACCTCAGCTTTAATTTAATTTATCTCAACACCGTAAATTAAATGGCCAGCAGATTTATTCTATATTGCTTTACTTCTAGAGATTTATCTGCCTTTGGAAAAGTGTATTATAAATTAGAGCGATATAAAGCAATATAAATCTCAAAAACCTCCAAAAACGAATGAGACGGTCAGAAAGAGGTGAATGATAATTTAAGAGCTCTGTTGAGTGGGTACAACACCCTCCTTAATCCACATCTTCACACAGACGATCATCCTAGCAGTCTGGGAGCTCATACTGGCGCGCTCATTCGTGAGCACCCGCTTCGCAGTTGCAAAGAGCCTCTCGACTCCGACACTCGAAGCCGGAATGGGAAGAAACCATCGAGCCATTCGAGCGATGGTGGGGTACTTCCGTTCGTTCTCCTATCTTCAAAGGGTTAGCGAGGTATTCAAAATTTCCACGAGATCAAGACGCACCTTCCACCAAGCGAGTGAATCACCTCCAAATTCACAAGGATGCTTCCCACCCAAATAGTCATTGATCTCATCCTCAAGAGCCTGCTCGGATTTCGAGGAGGCAGCAGAAGTGAATCGTCCAATCGACTTCGGGTTGAAGCGAAGTCACGGGCCACGGCTTGAGCCGAATTGTCCGGCAATTTTCGTCCGGCGGAGATTCCCTGCTGCTTGACACCTACTCTGACCTACTCATGCTGCTTGCAGCATAAATTTCCTTTATATTGCTTTACCTCATTTATCTGGCTGTCGTAAATTAAATTTGCACATATTTATGCTCCTCCCTCGGGCCATAAATTATCGTGTAAATCTGCCATATTTACTTTATAAATGTAAATAAATGTAAATCGGGGGTGCATTAGACTTAAGTCGACGCGACGCCTCTCCTGCTGACCTTCAACAAACTCGCCAGTCAAGGTGCCTCCCTGCCTACAAGTCTCACCGCAGCATAAGGATGGCGTATAACGTTGGCGTAGATCCCACTCTCACATGTGCAAGTACTCTCGTTACAAAAGTATTTTTCAGCGCGAGTGCCGTTCTTGCTGGCAGTGGAGTGGGAGGCCGGTATATTGCACTTGGGTGAGCTTGGAGCTGTACGAAATGCTTATATGTGTACGTAGGACAATGGTATGAGGCTGTTGTTGCGCTAACAGTGGGATGAACCAAGGTCGCACTTGGCGGGTGCAGTGGTGGGGTGTGGCTCGCAGTGGTAGGTCATTTGTCCGTTGGTTCCGCGTAGATGGGACGACTCGACTACGCTTGAAGCTCGAGGGGTCGGGGTCGCGACGCCGAGTGCCCAAGACTCGGATGGCAACCTTCTTGCTTTCAATGGCTCACTTATCAAGATTCCCAATGATCTGATGGAGTTGATGCCAATGCGTCATCTTCTTTGTGTCCCGAGATGCACATTTTTCAGTATCTGCTAGGCTTCACGAACTGCTACGACGAGCTCGAGTCAACGTCGCGACGCCTCCACCTACCTCCACATCCTCACCGACGTCGAAGTTAGCGGTTTGCCGTCCCTCGGACCTCGTCATGTACTTAGCTTCAGTAAGCAAGCAACCTCGATCACCCGAAGCGGCGACGATCATGGCCTTTGTCGAGTCCAACATTGCCCGATGTTGGGCGGAGGACTCCGGGCCAAGTGCGATCTAAGGGAAGTGCGGGGCTTATTCCTAATGAAGGAATTGCGAGGGGTCACTAATAGCCAATTGTGATTAGGAAAGCCTTAATTCATTGAAACCTGCCTCCCTGGCCGCGGTTGCGGAGACTCATTTGGCCGGTCGGGTCTGCTGGCCCCGTGGGCAAAATGCGGGGAGGCAGTTATCCTTCATCAACTCGAAGCCATCCTCCCTCTCTCCCCCATCCACATTTTACATCACAACACAAAATGTCTGTCCCAACCGCTAGCCTTACCTTCCCCGACGGACACTCCACCAAGGAAGTCTGTAAGTGTCTTTTTCACTGTCTCATCAACTCAAGCCACGAGCGCCGAGCCCCACTCGCACTGCCCCACCCCCACAAAGTCAATCTGATGAGTGGTCGCTCACTCCTCTTCGCTCCATAGCTTTCAAGACCGGTCTCTTCATCAACAACGAGTTCGTTTCAGGAGAGGGTGGAAAGACCATCGTGAGCATCTTTCTCCCCTCGACCCCCACTGGCACTTTGGCTCGGACTGTCTTTGCCCCGCCCCCACTACCTCCGCTCCTTTGTATCTTATTACTGACACCTCGACCGCTCTGAATAGGACGTCGTCAACCCTGCCACTGGAAAGGTTATCGCTGCCGTATCTGAGGCTTCCGCCAAGGTGAGCTTCCTTTCCAAGGTGCCCTGCCCGGCTCGTCCCGACTCGAGCAAAGGCACGTTCCCATGGAAGAAGATCAAGTACTCACAATCTTCCTTGTATCCAGGACGTCGACCGAGCTGTGTAAGCTTCCTTTCCTTCCCTCCCATCACCTCGTGACCAGCTGCTCAAGCGCCCTGGCCGGCAATCCGTTACCCGAAAGAGCCTTCGCTGACCTCGCTCCATATCCTCCAGCGATGCCGCCGAGGCTGCCTTCAAGACTTCCTGGGGAGAGAAGGTTCCCGGACACGCCCGTGGAAAGCTTTTGATGGACCTTGCCATCCTCTTCGAGGAGCACGCCGACATCATCGCTTCTATCGAGTCCCAGGGTGCGTCGTGTCGCTCCCATCAATCTCGATAAGTGTTCACTAACGAAAAATTTGTACGCAGACAACGGTAAGGCATACGCTTTCGCTCGTGGATTCGATGTTTCCGAGGCTGCTGCTTGCCTCCGATGTGAGTCGCCTTCTCTGCGAGCATTGAGAGCTAGGGCTGATAGGTACCTCGCTACTCAGACTACGGAGGATGGGCCGACAAGGACCACGGTAAAGTCATTGAGGTCAACGACAGCAAGATGGCCTACACCCGCCACGAGCCAATTGGAGTCGTAGGACAGGTAAGTTCGCGCACCGCCTCCCGCTCACGCACTATAGCTAACTTCGTCCGTCGCGCTCGTAGATTATCCCTTGGAACTTCCCCATTCTCATGTTCGCCTGGAAGCTCGGACCCGCACTTGCCACCGGAAACTGCATCGTTATCAAGGTCGCCGAGACCACCCCCCTCAGTGCTTTCTACGCCGCCACTCTTATCGCCAAGGTCTTCCCCCCTGGAGTCGTCAACATCATCACCGGGTCAGTTTATTTCCTCCTCCTAACCTCAAGCCTTATTCTTACATGGCTCGATATTCTAGATACGGAAACATCACCGGAGCCGCCATCTCTTCCCACATGCGCATTTCCAAGGTCGCTTTCACCGGATCCACCCTCGTCGGTCGCACCATCATGAAGGCTGCTGCCACCTCCAACCTCAAGAACGTCACCCTTGAGCTCGGAGGAAAGTCCCCCAACATTGTCTTCGACGACGCCGACCTTGAGCAAGCCGCCGGATGGGCAACCTTCGGACTCTTCTTCAACCACGGACAGTGCTGCTGCGCCGGTTCCCGTGTCTACGTTCAGGAGGGTATCTACGACAAGTTCCTCGCTCTCCTCACCCAAAAGGTCGAGGCCCTCAAGGTCGGAAACCCCTTCGCCGCCGACACCTTCCAGGGACCCCAAACTTCCAAGCTTCAGTACGACCGAATCATGGCTCACGTCCAGTCTGGTATCGAGGAGGGAGCTACCGTCCACACTGGAGGAGCTCGTCACGGAACCGAGGGTTTCTTCATTCAGCCTACTGTCTTCACAAACGTCAAGCCTGACATGGTTCGTTTTCTTTTCTCCTTTTCGTCGCCCACAGTGCTGACTTTCAATGATTCCACTAGCGTATCGTCAAGGAGGAGATTTTCGGTCCCGTTGTCGTCGTCTCCAAATTCAAGGACGAGGCCGACATCCTTCACCAGGCCAACGACTCCATGTACGGTCTCGCCGCCGCCGTCTTCTCCCGCGACATCTCTCGCGCCATCTCCACCGCCCACAAGCTCCAGGCCGGGTAAGCAATATCAAACTGATCTTTCAACACCATTGGCTAATCCTGTCTACTATTCTTCTCTCAGAACCGTCTGGGTCAACTGCTACAACCAGCTTCACTCCCAGGTGCCATTCGGAGGATTCAAGCAGTCAGGTATCGGACGTGAGCTCGGAGCTTACGCTCTTGCCAACTACACTTCCGTCAAGGCTGTTCACAGTACGTCTCTCCTCACTCTCATCTCCTCTGCTGTTGCTCATTATTTTCTACGTTTCCAGTCAACCTTCACGCCCCGTCCCCGCTTTAAGCGGTTTCTCACGGATTGTCTATCTCGGGTGTACAGTGTTGCCACGACCGACTACTTTCTCCTTTGTTTACGAGTTTCCCCTTCATGAGGCTGCAAATGAATCTGTTTCTGAATCAAACTGTTTACTGGCCTTCGTATCAACCACAAGAGTCGGTATTGTGCCGATTCCTCCACCTGATGTTTTTGGACACGATAATTCTGGTCGTAAGCCTAAACTCCGCTGTCCAGACTTGAAACCCGAAATAAAATTTGCCGATGTTGTTGACCCCAAAAGCAAAGGTTGAAGTCAGTATTAAGGGGCTAGCGCTGTGGTCTCCTACAGTCTACTTGAACGTGGTCAGAGAACCTACCCTGTTCACTTCTCATAGCCAACGTCAACAAGAAAAGTTCAAAGCCTGTGCCGTACATCCCATTCAGGCTCAGCAGCAAAGCTCAGCGGATCCTCTACCTGTCGCGCGCCCGGGGCCCGTCGTGACTCGCCATCTCCCTACCTCATCGCCACTTGCGATGGCCACGATCAACCACCTCCCTCCCGAGATACTCTCTCTCGTCTTCTCGAGCTACCCACCAACCCAGCGACGTGCATCCGACCTATTCTATGCCGCCCTCGTCTGCCGCGAATGGTGCGATCTCGCCCTCGCCGAACTTTACCTCGATTTGAAGCTGTATTCGAGCTCACTGGAAAGGTTTTGTGGCAGTCCTCGAAGCGCTCGGAACTTCATCACGAGAAGACTATGGGTTCAATCCAGTTCGCGAGCCTCCATAGCGCTCATCTTCGAACGATGTAGGGGCATGCGAGAGCTCATCCTCTTTGCACGTGGAGACGTAGTCCACGACGTGGACTGGGGGATACTGGACCGGCCATCACTTGCCAGTAAGGATCCGTTTCGCCTTTCGAGCGTTCCTCGAGCTAATGACTACTCTTTCGTTTGCTTAGACCTCGACATTCTCACCGTGGATCTCGATCTGCTACCCAGTCCTCATTCGCCGGCCAAGCTTCCTTTCCAGCTCTCTTCTCTCTCCGTCGTTCCTACTTATGGACGCTCACCGCCAGATCCGTCCTTCATCCATGCTTGCTTCTCCGCGCTCAGCCGTAGCCCAACTTCCCTCGACGTCGGCGGTAACGGCACTGGTGAATCGTTCTTCCCTCAATTTTCCCTGCTCCCCCACTTCCCAATGATTCGCAACAGCCTCGTGACCTTCGAATTCAACGTCGAGATTGTTTCACTCAGCATGCGCGCCGACATCGATGTCACACCTTTCCTCGACATACTTCCTACTTTCAACAACCTCAGCACGATCATCCTAGACTTTGAAAACTGCTACGGCGACCTCACGGCCGACATGGACGAAGTCGACGAGGTAAACGGGGTTGCGTTGCTTGTCATCGCCGAATATTTGCCCACCCACCTCAAGAAGATCCGACTCGTCAACCATGTCCTGGGTCATCTGCCCCACATCAAGAAGTTCACATCGCATCGTCGCTTCGCTGGTATCGAGGAGTTTGATACGGTGGAAGATGAATTCCGGGCCCGGGACTGGTGCGGCTCGGAGCAAGAGCAGGTAGCATTGAGGGCGGAATTGGTGAAGCTGTACAAAACGGCAGGGGAGGAGCTGTGAGTTATTTCTGATGACTTGTCACTGCACGGCCTTGACACTCAAGATGTTCTCCTCGCAGCCCTACGACATCAACTTCTGCTGGGGCGTCCGATAACGATTGACGTCTGACGGCGATGGAAAGTAGACCTACCGTTCGGCCCTTTTCTGCGTAGGGCGCTTGTTAATCCACCTAGATTTGTATCTGGATTTTTATGCGGACACAACACGTGGCACGACGATTCGGGTAGATTAACCGTTTCAAAACATTTCCAATGATGTAACAGCTACAAGTCACCTCCAAGATCTTGACTGGGATGAATATCTGAGCTCATATCGGAATCTCTTATGGATACAAAAGTATTTGACGTTGGTTCTTATGTGAATAGATTTTTTGTATATTGATTCCGACCAAACTTCCATAACAAATTCCCTCACGACGAATAGTCTTCCTCAAACTTAGCGTCCCTCCATGGGATCGCGACTGTGTAGAACCAGAGAGCTGAGGCAAGATTTGGATCCAAACCTAGACCACTGAGACCCTCAGCAATCTTTACCAGCCCGTCGATTCCTTGAGGATCCTGTGCCGCCCTCTCCGCCGTCGACCCCACATACGCCTTCGCGGCAAACTCGACTGCTCGAGCAACCCACCGGGGATTCTCCGCAAATAGCAGCGCATCTCTTATAATCGGCTCTGCACCAGTGGCTTGCTCCTTTTCGAGAATAGTTGCCAGGGAGGCGACCAAATCCAGATCCGTGTTGCGAACGTCCTGGCTTGAATACGTCCAGCGCTGGTAAATGACTAGGAGTGGACGAGTAACGACTGGGTATGGCCTTTTGGGATCGGTCGCCGAAAAGAGGAACTTGATTCCGGGTCGTTTGAGCAGGTTGGGAGTTCGACCTTGATCGTCGCACTGTACCAGCTTGTTTGTGGCGTAGGAGGCCTCCCACCAACTAGACCTGATCTCTGGCTCATAGAATCGTTTGCCCTTCAACCAATCGTCGTAAGAGTCTTCGGTGACGATGTCTAACGCCTGTAGTCGAAACTTTCGTCGTAGGCTTCGTTTGCGCGGGTGGTAAAGAAAGTGGATGTGGATGTATAGCGGAGCCGTGCCATCGAAGAAGCCAGGGAAGTGTGGGAATTGAATAAAGAAGGAAAGGTCGGGGCCGATTTCGTTCGCGTACATGTCGAGTTGTTGTATGCGAGCCGTCACATTCGGCGCCGTCATGCTCATGACTTCTCCTGCCAGTGATTCTTGACACTAACGCAAGAGCTTAAACATGGGGATATGATGTAGGTTCGAAAGTCAGAATCAACGCACCCCCTTTTTATGGGCTGGCCATCCAAGTTTCTTTGCGATAAATTGTCAGCCAGGGGTCTCTCAATATCTCGACGTGCTGCACTCACTTGACACAAAGGGCTGCAGTCTGAAGCAAGCCAAGGAAACTCCTTAGCTCACTTGCAATTTCAAAGCCCGTGGCAAAACTCACACGAGCTCGTGCGACAATCAGCGCATTTCGAGAATGGCTTCATTCGCCCCAGATCTACGCTAGGGTCAGCAAAGTGGGCTGCACGATAACAGCAGCAGTTTCTAGCGTACTTCTTGGTGTCTTCTCGCAATGGCAACAAGCATGTTCAGGTGATTGAATCCGAGATGCCATCGACGTTGGACTGCCAGCGGGTTTGTCCCCTCCGTCTCCCTGTTCAGCGTTCCGCATGTCGCTTTGAGACTCGTATTAGCACCCTTCCACCTGAGCATTGCTTTCCGGGACCTTACCCCATCCTCAAAATCCCTTGATCCAGAGAGCTGACTCGGAGCGCGTTCGAGAATGTGTGCAGTAGGCGAGGGCTGTGCGGCAGATGTACAGAGTTGAGGAGGAGATTTAGACTTTTCTTCACTCCTTCTGAGCAAAGTTGGAAAGGCAATCTGCGGGGATTGTGGCGTTCAGGAAGAGGTCACTGCGCGAGCTCTTGGGCGTCAAAAAGGCGCGGACGAAACAGCGATGCAGGTCTCAAGGTTTACAAGAAGCCTATCATTTTTCGATTTTTGTCTCAGCATAACACACAGAGTTTTGTATTCAAGACTTGCAAACATAAAGGCTTCTGATATCGATAGCTTCACGCGGCAGTACACACACTGCACCATTCACTATTTCGCGGCGCCACCCACTTCCATCGCCCCGGCACGAACAAACATCCTAGTCTCATCCGAAGTTTTAAGTAGTGTCTTTTACTCCCTGCTTCCTCAAAATTCCCGTGAACACCAACCACCCCTAGAAAACTGTTCCATCGTTGCAGCGCCATATTCAAAACTCCTTCGTACGCACGCAACGTCCTCATGCAAACTGAAACAACGAGCGAAAGACGCAGCTTCGGCTGATCTGTTTGAGCTTTCAGTAAGTATAGTCTCCTAAATCTTACAAAGAGGCTTGTAACAGCGCACAGCAGATGGAAGAATGAAGGGGCAACGAGTCGACGACGTCAGCGCCTCCTCAGTCGCAGCCGTAGGACCTCGAACGTCTCGAATCTTTGCGTTGAAGAGACTGTAGAGCTAGTACATTTCCAGATTATCAAAAGGATGCACGAACGAAAAGAAACTGGTTCAGCGATGGCAGGAGATGAGCCAGCAGCTGCTCAGCGGAGCCGCGAACCTATCATCGCGAATGTCATTGCATGGGTTCGTGGCTCTTTCGCGCCTTAATATCTAGCTCTATACCTCCGACATTGGCAACACTAAGCTCCCGCGAAAATCAAAACAATGGTTACAACCCCTAGAGCTCAGAGCACTCATCTTTGAACCGAAAAGAAAGAATTGAAACCCTTGAAAGGCGTTTTGGGACATCGAGGAATCGATCCCATTCATCCTACTCTTCCGAACGGGGAATTGAACCCGGATCAAACGCGTGACAAGCGTGTATATACTGACCATTATATGACCCAGAAGCTGCGGTGGCGAAAGGGGACGCGATTACATCCGGCGCACTGGTTCGTCAACATTTTTTCTTTGACTGTTGTAGGAGCATCAGTGCAGGCGGGATGTAGGAGCTGAAGTAAGTCTCACATTTTACAAAGGGTTCCTTCTTCTTTTCTGATTGTTCGTTCCAGCAAATATCTACCGATGGCGTTCGCTATCTATCAAAAGCAACTCCACTTCAACGGAAAAGTATAAAAGCAAAGAGCTTGAGCTACCCGTGGATCAAGACCTAATCTTTTAAGACCCTCTGCAACGATAGTCTCCAGCTCTCTAAAGCTTGGCTCTTGCGCCTGCGCCTCCGCCCCCGGTCCCACACATTCACTCGCAGCGAACTCAACTGCACGTTTCACCCAAGCAGGACTAATCGTAAATGCAAGGATGGAGTGAGCTCTAGCCCAAACATCAGAAAGGCGTTCTCGTAAAAACAACGTCTCGAGGTATTTGGGCCAAGCGAGGTCCGCGTTCCGAGGGTCCCGACTCGAATGCGCCCATGAACCAAAGGAGGGTTGGAGGGTTCGCAAAGTGATGTCTCCAGGTTTGCTAGGTTCAAAAGCTGAGAAAAGTAATTTGATCCAAGGTTGTGTGAGACCGGATTGGGACCGTTGTTCCTCAAGCTTGCATAGTCGAGCTTGCTCTGCGTCGGCCGACCCCCAGGTGGTTTCGAGGTCGTTCTTTATCCATTCTTACGGTAGACCTCGGTAACGCGCCCAAGCATGGTAGGTTTTTTGGGTGACGATTGCGGCTCTTTGAAGGCGAAATTGTCGGCGGATTGAGGTTTCGGTGGGAATGTAGACCATGTCGAAATGTAGGCAGAGGGGAGTCGTTCCATCGAAGAGACCGGGGAAGTGGGGTATGTTGACTAGAAAGACAAGGTCGGAGGTTACCTCTGACAGGTACTTCTTGAGTTGTTGATCGAGGTTCGAAAGTAGTGGCCTTGCGAGGCTCATGGTTTCTTTCTCGGAAGATTTCTGACACTGAGATTTCCAGAGGAGGAGTTATCACCGAGAACGAATGTACAAGGAAGAGGAAAAAGCTGACTGCATCTTTATGGGCCGGCCAATGTTTTTTCTTCCCAATCGCAAGAAGTTAGCAACGTAAGTCTGCTGTCCTATTTGACTTGCTTCTCTCACCGAACATTGCGCAGAGCAGTCTTTATGAGAAATAAAGAAATTTCAGATCTCTGGAGATCTTTGACCTATTTGACCGGAAAGAATACCTACAAGACGGTACTTGGCATTTGCCACACTTGAGGAGTTTCTTCGTCCGCCCCAGCTCTACATAGCGCTCAGCGAAAGGTATACAAGGGAGATTGCTGAAAAAACACACCCTTCGCTGTTTTAGTACATTGACTACATCCAATCATCTCCATTTGAAGCCGGCGCGCCGTCATGAGACCGCCGGGAGCACTTGCTGGCTTCGCTTCTTTTTCGGAGGCGCCCTGCATTTCGCTTTCAGGTGAAAGTGTCAGGAAACAGCGCGAAGCTGAGGTGACCACGACTTGCACCAAATAGCTCACATCTTATTTCCGGTCCGGTCCGGCGGTTTCACTGTCGAACTAGCTCGGCAAAAAGACGTTCACACTGGATCCCGAGCGCGACTGCCACCCCAAGATTGGAAAGCCCTGCGTTGTGGACTGGTAGTGGACGAAGGTGATCAGGCGGCCAACAGGGTGGTAGCGACCCAAGGAGGTGATGCAGCGGCGAAGAAGGTGGTAGGATGCGAAGGTGCCGGCATCTTTCGAAGTTCGAGCTCGGCGATCAATAACGCGAATGAAACGCTCGCGCGAGTGTCATTGTGTTATGTCTTGTAGTCGATTTTCAGAACTAGAGTGCCTAGATAACATCCTCTTGGTGCTTTCGAAAATTGACCGCCTTTGAGATGTTCAGGGGAACTGGGTGCGCTTCGCTGCACAATCTCCAAAAAATAAAGTAAGCCTGGTTCAAGGGTGAAAAGTTAGGGCAAAGCCTCTCAGGGAAGAGAATTTCGAGTAAAATCAGATTCTATGCTTCAGAATGAAACGGAAGGCGAGTCAAGCGATCTCGAAAGGAAAAAGAGCCTCACTCGGGTCTGCGAAGAGCGTCCACATTACGGATGAAAGCGTGTCCCGACTTCCGGTTCCGCCACGTCACTCTCATCATTGGTCATGTATATCAAACAAGATATTCTTGAAGGAAAAGAAAAACACGGCACCGTTATGCGAGATGTCTTTGAAGGCTACAAGGGGAGGCCGTTTTGCCTTGGTTTTGCCAGTCGATTTGATTCCAGGTGAGACGGATATAAGTCAATCAACAGTGGCTGCTAGTTTTTGCAGTCACTGATATCGTAATCAGGTTTTTGTCAGAACTGATGGTCATTTTTTTAGCGATAGGCGCCGTTTTCTTGTGTGCGAAGCACGTCGCCTTCGCCTGAAAGCGTGCAATGAGGCCGTGTTTGCGCTTACTTTGAGCTAGGAAGCAATCTGCAATACTCGAAATCTGCCCTGGCTGAGAATAATTTCACAAAGTACAGCCTATGATTCCCGACTTTTATAAGAAGGAGAGGATGTCGATTTGAGGGGCTTTGACTGCGGATTGTCTACGTCGTTGGTTGGTGGTTGTTACGCTTCCTCCGCCGTGCTCGCATCGCATTTCCGTCCCTTCTTGCCACCTGCAGCTCTCAATCACCTGTACCATCCACCTTATGACCGCTTGATGGGCACTCCACCATTCAGCAGTCCACCTTCTGCCTCAAATCCACCTTCCCCAGACTCAAAGACTGATCTCCCACTCCTCCGCCTATACACCGATACTCCCACCCATCCTCCC
>JASZXU010000226.1:0-29579 GCA_035521515.1 Phenoliferia sp. Uapishka_3
GTGATAGAGGTGG
Source organism: Phenoliferia sp. Uapishka_3 (assembly GCA_035521515.1). Classification (NCBI taxonomy): domain Eukaryota; kingdom Fungi; phylum Basidiomycota; class Microbotryomycetes; order Kriegeriales; family Kriegeriaceae; genus Phenoliferia; species Phenoliferia sp. Uapishka_3. Next base: position 14 of record JASZXU010000226.1, read on the forward strand.
CCGGGGAAGAGGTGGATTTAGCGACCGGGGACGCGGGCGCGGAGGCTACGGTGGGGATGATCGTGGAGACTTCCGCCGCGATGGTGGGAACGGATGGGGAGGTCGTGGAGACGACCGTCGGGGTGGATATGGTGGTGGAAGGGGAGGAGGCTACGATCGCCGTGACGACGACAGGGTATTTTCAAGTTCACTTCACTCGTCCTACCGCGCCAAATGCTGATGTGACTCTTCCTCGGCAGCGCCGAGGACGCTCTTATTCACGATCCAGATCTCGGTCTCGTTCTTACAGCCGCTCCCGTTCTCGCAGTCGATCTCCTCCACCTCGCCGTCGCCGCAGATCCCCTTCCGACTCTCGTTCGCGCTCCCGTTCGCGATCTCGTTCTCGCACTCCAGTCGTCAAGAAGAAAATTGTTCCTCGGGGACGAAGCGTCAGTCGTAGTCGAAGTCGCAGCCGAAGTATCAGTCCAAGTCGCTCTCCACCGCCAGCAACGAAATCAAAAGCGCCTGAGAAAGAGAAGCCCAAGACAGGATCTTCGAGGAGGAAGGATGATCGTTCCAGAAGTAGGAGCAGAAGTAGAAGTCCTCCACCAAGAAGGGAGCGAAGAGAGAGGTCCAGAAGTCCGCCACCAAGACGACGAAGGTCGAGGAGCAGAAGTCGGAGTAGAAGTCGCGATGGGTACCGCTCTTCACGGCCAGCACTTCCTCCTGCTGCGTCTGGCTCCAGGAAAGATGAGGAACAGCCCGAGAGGAAGAAGAGGAGGAGCGACGACGAGCCGGTCAGCAAGTCGAAGTGGGCCAAGGATGATGAAGAGGTGCGCTCGGGTCACGTACCCAGAAGATGAATACTGATGTCAGCTGTCTAGTAGGATCTTAAAAGACGCGAGTCTGAGCTCAAGGAAGGGTGAGTTCATTCTCTCTCATCTGTTGCACACTCTTCACCCCGCTCATCCTTTCCACCCGCCAGGCTACTTCGCCAAAAACTCGTAAAGAGTGGTATGTCTATCAAGGGCGCCGCAAAGCCCAAAGATGAGTAGGATCGAGGCAGCCTGACACCCATGTAACAATGATACCGCAACGCGCCTCAACCTTCTGCAAAGACATCACGACCGTCGCACTCGGCCGCTTCGTCGTGCCAACGCCCAGAGTTTCTTTGACGCGCTCCTGTATCGTCTTCATGAGGGGTATTTTAGATACTGATTCCAGTGCGCCTCGAATGCTGTTCTCAGGTGGAATACGCAGCCTTTTGTTGCAAAATATCAAATAGGTAATTGCCAGGCGGCGCCACTACATGTTCGCTACTTATTTCGAAACATCCGCGTCTCGCTCCAAACTTACTTCTTCCTCCCGAGTTCACCGTCCCTTTTCGAAACCTCCATCTTCGACAAGGAAGCCCTGCCAAGATTCGACCCCGGTCAGGAACAAGCAAAGAACCAATCGTTTTGGATCACTCCCAGCAGAACGCCCTGCACAGCCGCACCTCTCCGCTCGGACCCATCGTCCGCTGCCCGAATCAGGCCAACTTTTTTGACCTTCCGTCTGAGCGGCACATACACTAGCGAAACAAGTGAGTGCAGTCCAGACAGCAGGCGCTCAGCTGCGCGTCACAGCGAGGAACCTAACTCTTCGTTGCTCCCAGGCCCGCGTCGCTCCGCGTAATAAACGGCGAGTCATGCAGATGCAACAGTCGGACCTCGACATTCTCATGGCAGCAGTCTCGCCTTCCCCTTCGCACAGTCACGCCAACACGCCGACTTCGGGTGACCCGCACGATCCCTCCAGCGCCGGTCCTTCGTCTGCCTTGCATGCTCTCGCCTCCTTTGACCAGCAGCACTCTTCGGCCGAGTTCGCCGACCTCCTCGCAGAATTCACTCTTCCAGGAAACATGCTTAGCCCAGAAGCCATTGGAGCGAGGAGCCCGACACCGGGACAAACAGGAGGAATTGGACACCACGCGAGACTGAGCGCTGGAAGGACGTTAGGAAGCGGAAGGTCGGGATTGGGGACTCCAGAAGCAGGAGCTTTCAGTGAAGCGCAAGATGCATTCGAGTACGGAAGGCAGCGGTTGGACAGCACGGATGCGTTAGGGATGCACGCTTCAAGTCCAGGAGGAGCCGCTCAGGAGCAAGGAGGGGGACAGCTTGCCCAGGCCATCGCCAACATGGATAGTGCGACACAAGGGCAGCTACTTTCGGCGCTACTTGCTCGTCAGCAGGCCACAGCTGCCGCGACACAGCCGAGGGACCACACTCTACCCGGTCACAGTCATTACCCGGCTACCTCCCAACCGTCCAGTCACCACTCTTCCCCGCAAACATTCAATCCTTACGATGCGAACCAGCAAAATGCGCTCATGCAACAACATCTCGCTCAGCAATACCAACTCGCGGCGCTCTCCGTTTCTCTCCCGCCTTCACACGCACCCTCCCCACTCGCCTCTCCATACTACAATGGTGGAACGCCTCAGTATTTCCCAGACCAACACCAACAGCTTCCTCCTCAATTTCATCAACCTCAGCCTTTACCTCAACTCCACCAGCACTCCTCACATCAACATGACCCATCTTCGGCCACCTCTTCCCCTCAGCCTCCGCCACTCACCTATCACAATGCCTTCTCGCCACGCCCCTTTTCGAATCAGCCGGGCACGGATCAAGGAGCGGACGTGCAGGCCCTTATTGCTATGGACGCCCTCGCGCGCGTCTCCGGATCGATGCCACCGCAGGGTCAAACTTCGTACGTTGATACATCGATGAATGGAAACGGTTTCGCAGGAGATATGAGGATTCGTGGTGGGTCTGCTACAGGTGGGAGTTATGCGACGACTTCCGGTGAGACAGAAGATTGGGGTGACAACGACGTGAGTTTTAAGGCATTGCGAAGAAGTGCGCCGCGCACTTGACGTCTGATTTTTTCTATTTGATACGACAGTTTCTCTTTTCCCCACTTATGTCGCCAGCTCTTACCCCACATTCGACTTTTTCCATCGTCAACTCCCTTCCTCCCTCTGCGCAATCGTGCCTTCCGAACCAGCAAAACCTCACGGGCATCACCCCCGGCGACTTCTTCCCCTCGCTCGGGTCCCCTGCCATCCTCCCGCAATTCTCGCAAGCGTCTGAGTACGCAACTCAGCCTTGGCCTCAGGCACAGGCTCATCACACGCATAGCAATAGTCTACAAGGTCTCGTTGATCAGACTCGAGCTCTTGGGTTTGACGCCAGTGGTTTCCGACCGAACTCAGTTTCGCCGAACACATACTCGCCGACGGGTCTCGCGACTATGTCACCACGACTGGGGCCGACGGACGCCGGACAGAGCACTTCTGCGGGCAGCGGGAGGAGAGGCGCAGGTGGGAAGAAGGCGCGTCCGAGCCCGCTTTTGAAGCCTACGCCTGATGCGGCTTTTCGACGGAAGAAGGCGCCAGGAGGTTCAGAGGGGAGAAGTGAGAGTGTGGGCCGGAGGAGCGCTACGACGAGTCCGTTTCTCGGTCCCACGACTCATGGAATCGCGGCCCTTTCCTCGTCTTTCAATAAAGCGGCATCAAACGGATCGGCCAAGACCAGTCCTCCCGAAAACTCAAGTGGCAGCAACAACACTCCAAGCCCAGTCGACCTCGAGATGCACAACGGTACCGCGTCATCTCAGCCAGAACTGATGGGTCCACCACCGCTCCCTTCTTCCGCGAACAGCTCTCGGAGGTCAAGTCTGATACAGCAAAGTGGAAATGGGAGCAAGGTCAACAACGGCGCCTGGATGAGTCCGGTCACGCCCGCCTCTTTCATGAATTTCCCTGCCGAAATCGCTGAAGGCGGGCTCACCCAACCACACCACCTCGCTTCTACCGGTCGCCGATCACAGTCGCTCGATGGCAGGAGCCCTATTGACGGAGAAGAAGAATCGGGCTCGACGGCTGGCCCTTCAAAACACAATGCGTCGAAACCTCGACCCCAACTTCCCAGTCATGCTTCGACTTCCAGCCTCACGGCTTCATCCTCTACACTGGCTTCTCGCAAAGAACTTGATGTAGGAAGACCCGGTGCAACGGCCGCGTCTATCAAGGGAAAGGGAAGGGCTGCGAGCGTTTCGGGGACGACTGGAGTCAGGAAGCTGGGGATAAAACCGCTCGCGAAAGCTTCTGGGGGACCCAAAATCAAGCCACTTCTGGCAAATGGTCCGTTCTCAACCTGTGATGTTTCTCTTTATCGAGTAGTTGACACTGACCTGGCTTGGCTCGTAGGTCTCCCTGCCGACGCGCTTGCACGCCTTTCCACCAAGAGCAACTACCAGAATATCATGGATGGGCGTGGCGTAGATCTCCTCGGGCTCGATCCGTCTACTGTCTCCGCCCTCAACGCCACGCAAGGCGTTGGAGCTGACAATCGTCGGACTTCTCACAAGGCCGCCGAACAAAAACGCCGAGATTCGCTCAAGCTGTGTTTCGAGGAACTTCGACGAATCCTTCCTCCGATTGCTGCTAGTGCGCCTGATGAAGAAAAAAGACCTGGAGAGGGGAATGTGGGCGGCCAGAGAGGTGGAAGCGTTGACCCCGAGAACCCGAATCGAGGAGTGAGCAAGGTCGCGCTGCTGAGACGGTCGAATGAGTATGTGGGCATGCTTCATGATCGGATTGACCGGAGGGATCTCGCTATCGAGAGTCTGCGGAACAGGTTGAAGGAAGCGAGAGAGAGGCTGGGTGAAGATGGGGAAGAGGAGGAGATCGAAGGACTTGATTTGGATAACATCGACCGGGACGAGAAAGAAGCGGGGACTATGGCTTTCTGTGAGTCCTTTCTTCATTTTCTGCCGTCAATGCGTTCTGACTGGCGGAATTTTCGAAGACGAATGTCTTGATTCAGACGACGAGCAGGAAGTCAAGCCGAAAGCGCCGAGGAAACCGCCCGCTGGAAGGCGCAAGTCGAATGCAGCTGATGCAGAGTTCAAGGGGAAAGTCGGTGATGCCACCAAAGGAGCCCGGCGTTCGACAAGAAGATCAATCACGAGCGTGACCGGCGCCGAGGACGATAGCGAAAGCGGCGCTGCGATGGACGTAGAGGATGAAGAGTGAGGAATCGAAGAGTAAGCATGAGAGCTTGGGTAATACCTAGCCTGCTCTCCCTCCTCTATCAGTTACTTTCATCCGAACCAGGAATGAGAGCAGCATAGCTATATTCCAGTTGTCTCGGGGCATAAATCTTCCCTTATATTACGCCAATTTCGTCCCACGCCTTCAGATTCATACTACTAGCAGGAACGTCGCTACACCAGCGGCTGCGAGTCCCATCGCCACGCTCCTGACCTGCATTATTCCTGCCGCGTTCGGTGCTCCAATGACTGTCGGCACTGTTACACCACTCGGTGCGGTCTTTGAAGGGATGGTTCCGGCGGCAGGTGATGATTTGCCGCTTCCTGCTCCGCCACTGCTAGCAGGCGCGGTTCCACTGCTAGTAACGCCCGCCGGTGGCACCGCCACTGCAGTTGGCGCCTGCCCAGTCGCACTACTCAAAGCGAGCGGCGAGTTCGTAATGGTCGCAATCGTAGGTATAATTAGAGGTACTCCAGTGTCTGTTACGCCTCCATCCGTAGGATCGGCGACGATGGTGGGTCCTTGGGATGTGGGGGGTTGCGAAGTGATAATCACTGGTGAGCTCGTCGAGTCGACGATAATTGCGGGAGGAGGTTGAGTAGTTGCGCCAGTGGGAGTTGGCGTGAGACCAATTATGTTTCCATTCGCGTCGGTGGTTGCCGATCCCGCGTCGGCTACTGTGGTTGGCCCTGGGTCCGTGAAGGAGGTGGTGATAGTGCCAGGATCCTGTCGTCGTTGGAGTGCTGGAGCCGGAACAGAGCTTCCCAGTGTAAATAAGGCTGGGATGAGGAAACAAGATGAGTACTCGAGCTTGAGGCGAACAGAGGAAGACGTACTACTCGCAAGAATAAGATTCGCAAGTCGGAGGTGCATCGCTTGAAATGGCTAGCTAGCTTTAAGTCGAAGGAAGGTGACGATTCGAGAGAGAGAAAGGAGAGGAAGAGATATGAGAATAGAGCGGGAGAAGATAAACCCAAGGGGAGTCCTGGAGCCAAGGAGTGTACATACGGGGCATGGGCTCGGCACGCGCAACATTTTCTTCCCACGAAGTCATCCCTGCACAACGATCTTTGCATTCTCAGCCTGGAGCAAACATCCATGCGACTCCTCGACACAAAAAAAAGATTGTCTCTCACAAGATCCTTTGCTCGAAATCTGGTTAAAGTCATCCTCAGCGCGAAGCTCGGACAAAAGGACACTTTGCCGACAAGCTCTTGTGCGGCGTCGCCCGTACTTTGTAGCAACTGGAAACGAATGATCCATCTCAAGATGAAGCGAATGGTAGGTCTTATTTATCAGGTTTGAAGCAACTTTACGACCTGTTCAGAGGTCCATGGACTCTTGGACTTCAGCTTTCTGCTTCTTCCTTTTTGCGGATTTTTCTGGGAGAAGCGACATATGAATCTGTTGTATATCCGCCTTGGTGAGCGTCGTTGAACTTTCAATTTACTGAGAAAACCTGGACGGACGTTTGGAAGGACTCCACCCTGGGAGATCACCACGTGCCCGAGGAGTCTTTCGGCCCAAATCAACGTTCATGCAGGCAATCCAGGCGTAGCAAAAGCACGTACTTGTTGAGCTCCTCGTCATTCTTGAGAGTACTTGTCAGCTGTACTGATTTCCTCAGCTCGTTCGCAAACTCACACGAACTGCGAGCTGAAGGTGCTGTCAGTAAGGCGACGTCAGCTTGAACGTCAGCACTTGAGTGGGGAGGCAGCTAACGCGAGGAATGATCCTCTGAAAATGTTGCAATATCAGTCGTCGAATATCAAGTACAACTCACTGAGAAAGGACTGACATGCTTTTTGTTGTCACTATTCGAATGGGGACATGTAAAGTCAGCGAACAGGCAGGTAGCGACATGAAAGAAAGGTCATTTGCCGAGCCGCATTCCCCGCAAGCTCAAGAATTTCAGCGACAAGGTATCTGAACAGTCAAAAAGTTGTCAATAAACCTTTAGACCTTCTGAATAAGCAACTTTACTCGAGGACAGCAGCGAGATCTGAAAGTCGCAATGTAAGGGGAAATGAATGAGTTCAGACTGACGAAAAATCTACTCACAGACACTGGAATCGCAGGTTGAAAGGTGATGGCCAATGTCCCGTCAGCTTATCCCCCACCACCCGCGACCAACTGGAAAGCTTACGGAGCACCAGCGCCGATCCTGCTTGCAAACTGACCCTTACGAAGAAATCTGTGAATCCTGCCGACGGGGAAAGCAAGACCCGCCCTCTCTGGAGAACGAAAACAGGGTCGGCCTTCTCACTGAAAAGTGGTGCAGTGTGGCGTCGAGGTCAGAGAGCACGTACCCGAACGAGACATTGCTTTGAGACCGTCGTTCTTTCCTTTTCCTGCCATTGTGCGCGACGATTCCGAAGAAAAAAGCTCAGAAGATAGACAAGTCGAGATACTTGATTGGGGAGGAAAGCGATGACTCCGTCGGGATCACTGTGGTGAGTCGTGAAGCTGTTAAAAGGGGAAGGCGAATCAGCAAAGACGCAGAATCAAGGGTGAAGGCGGAACGACTTGTGCAGCCATACCAAGGCCTCAAGAATCTTAAAAGATGGAAGGCAAAGGGGCGTATCGAACGAGAAGCGAGTTTCGCCGGTAACGAACCGAGCATCGCCTCAAAGCTTTTAACCTCGGCGCATTTCTCTCCATCGAAGAGAGTCCTCAGCATGGAGGCCTATATCGAACATCCTGAAGCAAGATAAAAATGTACCAACCGGCCAGCGTCTGAGCAAGTATTCTATTTCAAATCGGTCCCTTACAATCTACTCCAGAGCGACAACAAGTTCGAACCCGCCCCTGAGGCTTGATGGCCAAAGCCTTTATCCTTATTTAGCTCTGATCATCCTTGAACTGAGTTGCTGATCAGACTCAAGACAAAGCTTGTGTGGCCTGCTAGTTGAACTACACGAATGGGTGCCTTTCAACTTCGCGTCCACGGCGTCATCACGTTCAAACATCCTCGATTCCGATGATGCCTCGCACAAGGAATGCAGCAGAAGAAGGCGTACCAGCCCAAGAGTAGTCCGAATCGAGTTAAGCGAAAAAGGCCAGCTTTCATGACGCTCGAGGTCGCTCTCGCGACTCCTTAAAAAGGGTTCGCTCTCGCGATTCGCAATCGAGCGTCGCGCAAACCTCCCCAACTATTCGCCCACCGCGGATTGCACTCAAGCACGACCCGGAACTGTGAATCGTCGACCGAAGAGCCGACAGTCCTTCGCTCCAGTTCGTGCGCACCCTATGCACGTCTCAACCTCCAAGCACATCCTTCTTTCGCTCGCACCCGCTCCACAGAAGCCAGCCCTCCGCACGCAAGCTACACAGGTTGAGTGAACCCCAGTACTCTCTCTAGACATTTAACAGTGCGCAGAATAATCCACCGGCTGATAATCTGCGGCATCTCTGGGCATCAACTCGCACTGCTAGGACCTAGCACAACTTGGCTTGAGCCCTGAAGGCGATATACACGTTAAGGTCGGCCGACGTCGAGTGAAGAATCGAGGTGAGAAAGGAGGGTCGGAGGACTTGTTGCTGGTGGTGCACGCCCGCTTTCTTGCAGCGTTGCCCTGCGAGAGCTGGCCAGGGGAGGTGAAAGACTCGGACCTTGACCCCCTCGTGAAGGTTGCCGAGCTGGGACCCGGGCTGTGCGTAACGAGGAGTCGCGGTCTTTGAGCTGTTGTCGGTGGAGGGAAGAAGAAGAGGTGCGACCCACGCGCGTGAGAAGACGGGCGACCGGTTGCGACTATCGCTAAAGAAAAAAGCGTTCTGCCCACCAATTCCATCAGACCTAGAGTACAAAGAGAAAGGTCTGTGGGTATCCGGTGAAATCGAATTCAAGTGCTTTCACGGGTTCGAGGCAGTGCCGCTTCGCGAGAAAGGTTGTTTGGAGGTCATTGGTGTAAGAAACATCGACACCACCGTTTCAGAAATACCTACAGTACAAACTTTACTGAACCTTTGCGCTTCTTGTTCGCGGCGGAAGTCCACTTGCCCTCATCTCCATTCTGCAGCGTCGGACGTCGGAACTCCAGAGCCGACTGCCTTCCTCATGTTAGGCATCACCGTAGGAATCGCCTCGAAGAAGGTGGCCTCTGGAACAGGTTCGGAGCGTATCAGTGGCATGCGAGTTACCAGACTAGCGGGGAGCGATCCGAGTTCAATGGCCGATGGCTCCAAATATTGGGCCGACTTCAAATCAGGTGTGAGCAAGATCTTAGAGGCTTAAATGAGGAGGGAAAAGATCACCTGCAGCAGAGTCACAAGCTTTGAGTCACGCTGAGGTTTTTTGGTCGTGAGGAAATCTACAGGGGGAAGTCAACCTCTCGATCCAAGCTCCCGCGGCACATCAACGTACCAATTTGATTTAGCTGACCGCGTCGCTTCAGAAGTGAATCCTCGTAGCTTCCAGTAATGACTAGGACTTGAAGATCTACAGGCTTGGTCTGTCCCAGTCGGTGGGCGCGTTTGGCAGCTTGTACCTCAAGATCTGCCGGAAAGCCACTATTGGCAGGCAATCCCTTTCAAATCTTGCAAGCTTACCTGGGACCCAGATCTAGTGAAGCTCAAGATGAGCACGGTGTTTCACGAACTCTGGGAGGAAAACTTACAGGCTCGAGCATGATCACACGATTGGCCGAATCAAGCTGCATGCCTCGGCCTCCCATTTTTGCGTCGACCAGAATTGCACGACACTTCGAGGCTGGACTGAGAAGATGGATTTTCGGGAGTCAGAGAGAACGTGGTGACGAGCTACTGGGTAGAGACACTTACCTTGTGTTGAACTCTGCCGCCGTCGCTCCACGGTCTCGTTTTTGACTTGCATGTCCAGCAAAAATGACATGTTTTATACCAACACTGCAATAAGAAGTGATACAAGTCACCTCTCAAGCAAAGCACACCCAGATGGAAAGAAAGGCCGACTCACATGTCGAAGGCCTCGCTGAGCTGGGCAAATAAGAGATCGCTCAAAGTACACGAGAAGATGATGAACTTGTCGTCCGGGAACGCGTTGATCTCGCTGATGACGTAGTTAATCTTGACAGAAGTCGTTGAGCCGACGTTGATATCGAGGAAGGTAGATTGTGCAGGTAGCTGGCGAGGCGGTTCGACCACAGCGGCCTTCCGCTTTCCCTTCTCTGGCTTCGTGCCGTGGGCCACTACAGGAAGTGTCTTATCATTCATTTCTCGAATCCTCCGCTCTTCGAAAGTGATAACTTCCTCGACAAGCTCCTCATCGTCTCGCCAAGAAGCTTCCTGCGTCGGGCGCAGGACCTCCTTCAGATCCGTACGGAGCTGCACCAGGCCGCTGCTCGGCATGAGTTTCCGCCCCTCCGAGCTTCTTGTAGCTGCCTGACTTTGCGAGAAAGTCTTGAAAAGCGTGTCCTGGAGGCCCTCGACATCGAATCCCACGGAGCATGAGTTGACGACTTGCCGCCACTCAGGGTCGTCCAACGCCTCCTGCATGACGGCAATAGCTTTTTGCTGAGCAATCACGTCCTCCTCACTCCACGAAGCGCTTTTGTCCGACTCGAGTAGCTTCTTGGAGTCTCGAACTGCGTCCCAAAGACGTCCGTAGGTTTCCGAAGAAGCAAAGAAGACGCTCGAGGTGCTCAAGTTGAGCGTCAACTCGTCCAAGGACTTTTTGTTGCCAGGGGCAAAGAAGTAATCTTGCTATCAATGGAGCAACTGTAAGCGCTTTTTCAGCAGTCGCAAAAGTGTTCCTGAACTCACGTCGACACGCTGACTTTGAATCGAGTTTGCGGCGAAGAGGGCAAGAAGGGAGTTGTACATCCGGCGCTCTCCAGGGAGGAAGTCGAGGTAAGTGACGCGAGAGGTGATAGAGGGAAGCGTATAGGCCTGTTTGATTCTCTCTGGAGCGTTCCTGACGAATGATCGGTCAAGAACGGAGGCCAGTCGTTGAGCGCCCCTGCCCTCTCGAAGGATCGGGACGGTCATCATGTGACGCCACTCGTCTACTTTCCTCCATGCAGGGTGCTTGAGAAATCTGCAAAAGATTTCTCCGAGTCGCTGGTAGTCGGTCTCGGTCCCGCCAGCGGTTGTTTCGTGAGCAAAGAGTGCGTCTTCGTCGTCGGCACCGCGTAGATTAGTCGTTGGTGTTCCTGAGACAGCCCAAAATGACTCGCAGTGAATCTAGAGATACGAGTGAGCTCGTCTTTTGTATGTTGTAACCCCAACGAGCCCACTCACCTCCTCGGCCAGCCGGCGAAGCTGGTTAGGTCCACTCAGCGCGTGGCCCTCGTCGACGAAGAGTCGCTTCCAGTGAATCTGGCTCACCAAGTGATCAGGGAGAGAAGATCTTAGCCGTAGCAAAATCAAACCCGCGCACCTTTCTCAAAGGCGAGTTCACATCATCAGCTGCATCCGAAAACCTCGCAACACTGAGAATGACCGCGTCGTAGGTGACGAGCTCCTCCGGTTCAGGAAATTTGTCCCTCGTAGTCCTCAGCACCAGATACTTCAAAACACCTTCTTCTATGTGCTTATCAATCTCGCCCTGCCACTGTCTCACCAAGTCTGTCGGAACGACAACGAGTGTGGTAGTAGAAAGAAGGATTTTGACTGGCCTGTAGGCTCCCTTCCTCCCCTCCCGAGTTTCGAGTTGCTCTGGACTGGGATGAATGTAGTACGCCGGAGTGTTCGCCTCGAGCCGTGCAAGGAGGCCCGTTGAGGCCAACAGGTCCGTTGGTAGGTAGGGCACGGCGCGTGCCTTGATGATGTGGATGACGAGGGAGCGGAGTGAAGGAATAGGTTTTCGGGGCTCGAGAGCATCTTCAAGCTGCTGAAGGGCGAGGGCTTCTTCGTAAGCTGTGACTTCATGATTGAAAGCTCCAGGGCCTAGAATCGGGATGACGACTCGCGGGCGAAGACGTTTTACTTCGGAAAGATAGTTGTGAAATGGGAATTGTCGAGATTCTGAGGTCATGATGAGAGGCGGGGAAGCGAGCGGGTTGTGAGAGGTGGAGAGGTTGGGAAGCTCGCCTCGGGTGGCGAGGATGAGGGCGAGACATGTAATGGTCTTTCCAGTTCCCATCTCTTCTGCACTGGGGGAGGAAGCTCACTCGCGTCAGCAGAATCCTCTCATTCATAGAAGGTGTCGTCGATAGTTTCTTACAGGACACCACCCTTCGGCTCTGTAAATTGAGGCGGATCCAGGCGAACGTCCCCTCCAACGCCCAGAAAGAAAGGGGAACCATTGACGGAGCTTGACGTCTGAAGATACGCAGAGCTGGGAAATGTTTGAGGTATGATTTCTCGTGCGAGCATCTTTGCGAGTGAAGCCTGCCAGGATTTTAATCAGATCGACGGATTCCTGCGTTCGGAAAATGGCCTGAGACTTACTCGCTGGTATGGGAACAGGTCAGTCTTCATTCCTCGAGGAGATTCTGTCAAGGCTTCCTCAAGTCTGTCCAAGATTGTAGGGGTCATACCCTGGAGCTTTGAAAATAGCAAGGAGTTGTCTGCCGGTGAGTCGAGTTGGCGGTATATTTCGAGTAGCGAACGCTTGTCCTGGAAGCAATTGAGGTTAAATTGGAATGAGAAAACCTGTATGCGACGGGGACCAACCTTTTCCTCCAATAAAGACGGCCCCAGCTCCAGCAAATTTCCCTCCCACCCCTGCTTTCCAGTCCTCACCTTTCCAAGCACTCGAAGAACAGTGGAATCCGGAGGTCGTGCCTTTCCCGTTTTTTTCACGAAATCGAGCAGTCTCTCCGGCAAATCGCTTGGGACGAGATATATTCGCAAGATAGCGAAACCGTCGGCCACTCGGTACGTTGCACGGAGGAGTAGAGCATCTTGAAGAAGAAGAATATCATCGAGGAGTGGCTTACTAGTAAGCATCCGAGCCCTTTTAAGTGGAGATCCTCGGGGTGTTGTAGATGGGTTTCGTTTGCGAGAGGAAGTTGGAGATGCGGGAAGAGGTTCGGCGGGCAGGTCGGAAACCTCACCGAGGGAGAATCGATAGTCGATCTGATCTTGCTCTTGAATTTTGGGATCACCTCGAAGACTGTCGTGAGTCAAGCGAGACCACCCATCGCCGATTTCGTCTGGTCTGCCTTCGGACGCCGCGAAGGTCGGATGCCGCCGCCGGCTCAAAACGACAACACCAGCGGGGAGTAGACTTTGGAGTGAAAAGAGATGAGGCGATCTCCGGTTTTTGCCTGGCGATGTTGTTGCTCTGGTAGAAGCGGACGAATTCTGTCGACGTCGGGGAAACTTGGGAGTTGCCGGTGGAGTCGCTGGAAATGGGAGCTGCGAGGTCGAAGCGGTTGGTAGGGCGGAAAAGGCAAATGGCGGCTGGATCGAAGGAGGTGCGGATGAGGTGGTACTGGGAGGTAGAAAATCATTGTTTGGGAGTGAGAATTGAGGAGTTGTTATGAAGGCGAGGACCTAGCCGCGGTTACATGCGTCCCCGGCATCAGCTCGTTTCTCGAAAACAAATACGCAGTTTTTTCCATTGGGCTCACCTCGTCCAGGTCTGTTTCCATTTTGGCGTCCAAACCTGCTCGCCTGGCACCTGCGCTTCCTGCCCGCCGCTCCAATTGTCGTCCGTATCAGGTCTCTGCACCACGTGTTACCAGCTACGATACAAACAAAATCGTCTGAAGGTGGACTCTCTGATCCGGTAGGTCGACGAAGCCGAAAAAGCGGCGATGTGGGGAAAGAGGAAGGGGCGCGAAAGCTCAATCTGTGGGTTTGACCTCCAACGCGGCGACATATAAGTTGAAGCGGCCGCCTCGAGCCAGTTCGTTGGACTCTATTCGCACGACGGAAGAGACGGCTGTGGTCTCAGTCGCCTCTCCTTCGGTGCGGCTCGTTCTGTTGGCGTCTCACGGCCAGGCAGCGCCATCATGTCGCAGGGTCCAGGGTGCGTCCTCACCCCCGCCAACTGAAGGTTTGCAACAGCTCACAAGACTTGATGACTTGCAGTTATTTCAAGCAAACGCAGGAAGAGATCGCTTACAAGCTCGAGGTCAGACCGCGTGCCGTGTGCCAGCCTCTTTCATCCAGCCAGGCACGACTGACATCGCAAACTCCGGCAGCTCCTCAACTCGATCCTCCCTCTTCTGAGTCCGACTCTCCTTGCGCCGCCATCTCCCACGGACATCAAGGATGCAAAGCCTTTGCCAGCGCAGAAGCGCAAGCATCAGGGAGACAACAAGCCGCTCAAAGACGCGATTGATATCAAGCCAGAAGCAGAGGTCACAAAGTGCTTACTCTCAGGGCTTACTCATGCTGTTTGTGTGCAGCTTGAACTGATATGTGCACTATCGCAGGCGTGTTCGACTTGCAGAGCTACCAAGCAAGCCGACAACTGTCACTATCAAAGTCGAGGAGAATCTGAAATCTTCGCCCGTAACCTCCAGACCTCCCACCGTCTCCGTCTCGTCCAACTCCAGGTCGGCATCGGAAAACATAGCACCCTCGCAGCCGCCACCGCCGGTACAAGTCAGGCAAGAGGGCTTTACGAAAGAACGTCTCAGGAAGCTCGCTACTGCGTACGTTGGAAAACTTGTCTCTAACTGTTTATGGGCCAACCACCTTCAAAAACAACAGTTATCGGGAGAAAGGGCGCGAGGTTAAACACCAAGGAGACGCTACGCGACGCACTGGCGGACCGGACTCGAACAGACTCGCCACGATCCAGCAAGCAGATGCCATCATGATTTACGTGTTCTCCTACTGGTGCGACGATCAGGCTGCTAAACAGACACTCGTGATCAATTGGAAAGCCATTTTCGCACTTTTGAGTTTCGTAAAGTCAACGGCGGAGAAGGCAGGGATGGGAATCGTAGTCGGACTTTGGTGCGTATTCGTTCAAACTAGCATCAATTGAATCAAGCTCACCCCTTCTCACACGTTTAGCTCGCGAATCGAAGCCTACACCCTCCATCGTATATTCCTCCACGACCAAAAAACAGCAATCTACCGCGCCTCCCAAATCATTCTCCCTCCCTCTCCTTCTCTCCACCCGGCCAACATCCACGAATCCTCCCGCTCGCCTCAATCTCAGGGCTCTCCCGCCGCCGGCCATCCAGCCTACTCGCCCCCTCACCACCATTCTACGCTCCCTAATCCCAATCCGGCGCATCCGAACCCGCAACTCTCTTCCGACCTGCTCAAATCCTTCTCCAAAGCCGGAAACGAACTATTTCGCTTCAACCGTCTATGGGAAGAAGCAGCTGTCGCTCTGTCACCTGCCATTCTGGTGAGGGAGGCACCGAGGACTTGGAGGTTATGTATTGAGGGGAATGTGGGAGTTGAGCCGGCCGACTGGGGGATACCAGCAAAGCCTTGGAGATTCGCTTGGCCAGTAGATCTGCAGCGGAGTCACGGGTTGGTGCAGGAGATCGGGTTTGCCAGAGCAGTTCTGGAGGAGGTTGCGGAGAGGGAGGGGCTGGAGTTCGCGCCGGCCGTGGTTCACGAGTGAGGACACTGTTCATTACGAGGAAGCTGGGACACGGTTGAGCTTGGGTTGTGCTGATGTGGAGCTTTTACGTACCCTTCAATCTGTTGTAAACCTCCTTGGTCATTGCGTTGTTGCTGGCAACATTGCTCGGTTGGCGCGGCAGCTCACTTTGCGCAACCTCTCGGGATATGATCAGATAACTGGCATGGGACAGAATAGCACCGAGCTTCCGCGTTTTTGTCTCTTTCGAGCACGACGTTCGCCGCTGTGCGAAGCATACACACGAAAGTGAAGGTACGGAGCCTTTAGAGTACCACTTTAAATGTAGAGAGCATGGGAAAAAATGACTAAGAAGCTCAAATGAAAAGAGTGAAGTGACAGTGTCAGCGCCAACACCACCACTGACGCTGAATAGTCATGGCGGCGTTTGTGGCATTTGGCGGTAAGAAAGAGCATGTAAGCGGAGGAGAGCGGATACGTGGGGTTGACGGTTGAATCTTGAGTTCCAGAACAAAGGCAGATGTTATAGAGATTTGAGTGCAGTGACCCTGAGTTGGGAGCAGGATTTCTTTGTGTTAGAGGCACATTTCCGACCAGCATAGCTTTTCGGACCCACTGACTCGGCGAGGGCTCGATAAACCCCTATCAAGCTTTCTGGTGATTTGATATTAATTGATCGCTTTTTGGCAGAGTAAGGACATACCGGTCTGGGTAGGCAGCGGGTTCAGATAGTGGAGGCCACCCGTGACTGACAGTTGCGGACTCAGGACACTCTTCAGAGCATTTCTTTCTTTCAGAGAAGCAAGAAGGGCCACAAACAAATCAAAGTCATATACAGCCCCGTATAACCAAGTGTTTTGCTAAAGGAGGGTTGTCCGAGTGTAAGGCAGAAATTGTAGTGGGCGCGCGCCGGCGACATACTGCTTGCAAACGTGGGTGGCCACTCTCCTCTCGTCAGCTGGGAAAAATAAAGAGAGAGAAAATGTGGGCAAGCAAACCAAGGATTGAGGGGAAAGGGAATCATTTGGTCTTGTTTCTATAAAGGTTCACTCCTCTATAAGCCTGAGAACTCAGCCTGAGTCAAGCATAAGATCTGAGCCTAACTGCCCTACCAGCCAGATTAGTTCTGGCTGCGGTGTGGAGAAATAAATACTGGATGCAACAGAAAGACCGCGAAATATGGAGAATGTATCGTAGACAGAATGTCCAAGACCTGAGCTCTTGAGTGGACTGACGCGTGGAACCTGCCTTCTACGTGAAGTGTGTGGTGGTTCAACGTCTTTTAGTAGCTTTTGCTCGCGGAGCTTTTTAGGTTAGCTGTAAAAAGAGGTGCTGAGTTTCAGTCTTTGATTTGGTACCGGGTAATGGGTAATTTATGATGAAGGAAAGATGTAGAACCAGAAGAAGGTGAAAGGGCCGGCGGGTGGGAAATAGACAGCAGTCAAGAAAGAAATGGGAGAATTACGTATAGTACAATTGCGATTATAGAATACAACTCGAGCGCGGCTCAACCCCCTCCAGCTCGCTCTTCCCGCTCCCTTTTGTCCATAGCTTTGCGAAACAGAATGGCCTTTTGCAAAGCTGGAGTAACACGAATGTAATCCAGCCAAGCGTTCGACTTCCAGCGACCAAGGCGTTGGATGGATTCATGGTCGATTCCCCACAGAACGTAGTAAGTCGCGCCCCCGCATCGCCCGGAATGCCCCGTATACTGCTTCCCCAGCAACTTCTTCATCTTCCTCACGAACGAGGACCGAGTCGACTCCTTTCCGCGAGAGTCGAGGAAAAGAGGGCCGGCTAGTCCGTGTTTGGCGTCACGAGCTTGGATAAACTTGTAGACGACGGCGGTGAAGATTGGTTCGGAGATTGCTGAGGTGAACATGTAATGAGAACCGGTGAAAAGGGGGTCGTTCTTTATGTAGGGGATGGTGGCTTCGAAGGATGTCGGGGAGGCAACGACGGAGTGTCGCATGATCGTCTTTCGTTTGTCGCGGAAGTCTTTGTTGTCGGGCATCGTGATCTCCCCAGCTTGACCGCAACAAAAGAAGAGAATAATCAGCCTGGCTGCAAAATAGAGCGTCTCATAATCGCAGCCAGGCGCGATAGCTACTCGTGCCCATTTCAAAACGTCCTTCTGTCCTTCTGTCGCAGCGGAATGGCCCTTTTAACCCGGTGAGCTTTCCATTTTAGGCCTCCGCGAATCGTTTGCTGAACCTCGAACGATTTTTGCACTTGATCCCAATCGGGGTTGAGGTCGATCATAAGAGGGCGGAGATAGAAAGCGAGGGCGGAAAGGGTGCCACAAACGTAGTTGACGGTGGTGAAGCGCCAGGCAATGAAGAGGGATAAGGAGTGTTTGGAAGGGAGCATGTTGAATGCGTAGGCGTGGGCGAACGTTGTCCAAAGTTTAAGGGCGTACTCGTAATTTTTGAGAGTCGACTTATCGAGGGAAGTCACGCGCAGATGGTCTCGAAGGCCTGTAAGGTCTTCAAGAGGAGGAAGAGGTCGTTTGGGGTCAGCAGGATTGGGATGATGACGAGGGTGAAATCGGACTTGTTTTCTGGCGAAGATGTCGGGATTATTCATGTCTTGACGAGTGGGGTGTCGCCGAGAACGTGAAGCGGAGCTGAGAACTCGTTAAGACGAGATCCGAACTTCAACCTCAATTCCGAAACCAACCACCTCGAGAGCATATCCGCCAGCTCGTTTTTCTTGCCCTGAACATGAAGCACCCGAAAGTCAAACTTTGTCTTAAAACGAACGGCCATGAAGTTGAAGTTGAAGTTGGTTTTGATTATCAATAAGCTATAAATAACTACCACAATAATTGCGAGATAATCCTCTAAAAAGTGTTGGGCCTCGAAGGAGAGAACCCGATCCGTATAAGACGGGTGAAAGTGGAAGTTTGTATGAAAGGAAAGAGGAAAAGAACTGAATACTATACACCGGAAACTTGTCTGTTAGTCACGTCGCCGCCCCGCCCTCTGCGCCATGCGCCGCGCCCATATCCTCCCTGTCAGTTGGATCAACTGCTTATGCCAGTCGTCGTGCAGCCTTCTCTGGCACCGCACCCCGAGGCCTCGAAACTCGTTTGGTATGAAGATCAGTGGTCGCAGGCTCCAAAACTCCGCCTGTTGAGGCAGGTTTTCCGCCCAGTCGCCCAGCGCCCTTCGCACTCCCTCGTTGGTGTCCGGCTCGCAAGCCAAAACTGTCGCCTCCGTTGCATGTCGCAGGGACTTGGCTGCTTCGTTCCGCAGGCTCTCTCCCATGGTGCAATTTTCAAACACGTGCGTCGAGTCTTCGCGTCCCTCGCCGCAATACACGCACGCCGCCGTTTGATTGCGAAATCTTGGGCCGCACCTCGCGCCTGTGGGCAGAGTATGACTTCGTATTTGCAGCTGCGTCTGCGCTGCGTATGTGGATACCGCTATTTTGTATGGATACGTAGGCGGCGCGAACTTCAGTCGTTTCAATGTCTCCATCGTCGCCTTTGTCTTTTCCGGTAACCTTGCAGCCTCGATCGTTGCGCTCAATCTGCCCACGAGTTCAGCCACCGACCCTTCGTGCCACAAGCTGCCAGTGTGAAGTGCGTAAGGCGGGAGACACCATGTTGGATATGGGAAGTGGAAGTCCGGTTGTCCGTGAGCCATTGCTGCCGCGTTGTCAGCGTCGTCGTTCAGTAAGCTCATCATATCCGATTTGCCCGTGTGTGCTCTGACCTTTTCCAACTGCACATGTGGCCTCTCTTGAAGTAATTTTCGCAGCCAGTCTGCAATTGGAGCCGCGGTGCCTACCAGTGGCGCTGCCTTTTGACGTTCGTCCCGTCGCTCAGCCAGTGTGACGGCGTTCTGGTAGTCCGTTAGCGCGACCGTGGACGGTCCTGGACCTTCAATGCGGTTTATTTCACGCACTGCGTCGTCTGTTAATGTCATGACCACCAGTGCGGCGAGCTCCCCGTGCATGCTGGAGACTGCGTTTGCAGGCATTATTGTTTTCAGCTCGGCTGGTCCTACAATTGCTCCCGTCGCCGACATCGTTCCATACGCTGAGCCATCTGTGGCGTACAAGAATGGATTCTTACCTGTTTCCCGTTTCACTGCGAGTTTTGCAGTGCTGATGATGCGAGTCTCGGCGTTTCGACGCCGCTCCTCTCGTGGGACCATCAACTCCGCCGGGCCGTTCACAAATGCTGTGAGGTCCTTATGTTGCAGGAAGCGTCCCATGACTTTGGCTGTGGCCACTGTACCCAGGTCCTCGTTGTACTCATACCGTTGTGAATTCACTGGCCCGTTCGCGCTGGTGGCGTCGCGAAGGGTGAAGACACCTTTGCCTTCCAGGCATCGCAGTGACGTTCCGAACTCCCCTTTCGGTTCTCTCATCCACACCACGTGCTTCAGCGCAACATTCCCCTCCCCTATGAACTGCTGATCTGTTTGCCAGATGGAGAGCTTCATAGTCGTGAGCTCTTTGATGGCTTCCACCCACGCAACCGGAAAATACTTGTGCATCTTTGAGAGTGGCCCAATCGATAATCCTCCAGGCGTCAAGGGGTGCCTGCAGTGATTAAATGTACACTGCAGGTCTGCCAGTGTGATTTGTGCCATCTTGCGGTACGGCTCCAAGTGGTGGTTCAAGTCACGCAGAAGCCCTGTGACCAACTCTGTTCTGTTTATGGCCGCCATGCTTGTAATTCCAAACCCGTGATCCCGTAGGGGTACGGACAGTATTTGAGAAGCCAGCGGAAACACCCAGTCAAAGTATTTTTGCACCCTTCGCGTGACGGCTGCATCAAGCTTGATCGCGTCCGCCTGTCGCAGCGGCTGGTAAGCGACTTTGGCTCGTAGCTTGGAGATGATAGTTTGTTCGATCACTTTTATCACCGCGCTCTGTGGCAGCCTCTGTGTCTCCATTGCTGGTATAACGGCGTTCTCGACGATTGCCAGGCATTCCTGGTAGCGGAGTGTCGCGTTATTCACGTCGGTGCGTAGGAAGGTGTAGTCTTTTACCACTTTTACCACTCGCATCCCATCTGTCCCTCTCAGCTCCACCGTTTCCGGCTGTACCAGTGGCATTTTTCCAATAATCGTGACGTGCGTTTTCTTCTCCCAGTCAGTGCGTGATCCGTACGTTTCTTGAAACACCTCGTACAAGTAGGTAATTTTGGAGAGTTGCGCGACTGACGTAGCCCAAATTCTGGTATCGTCCATGGCTGCCACAGCCTGAGTTTCGAGCTTGATCAAGTCTGCTGGTGTGTGGTAATGTGGTACTGGTTGTTCAGCATTCGTGTTGCCCAGCATCGTTGTGATTGTCACTACCGCTTCCGGCACCATCTCCCGTACCCAGTACGTTCCCATAGCCATCGCTAGCGAAAACCGCACCGGGCTCGGAGGATCCCCTTGTTTCACTTGCCCTTCGGTGCGGAATGGCTCCGCGGCGCCGTAAGGCGTTTTGAGGATCAAGTCGCAATGGGCCAACCTGACTCGGTCAAACTCTGCCGCTGCCTTGCCAATGCCAAAGAATTCGTATGCGTCGTAACCCGCCTCCGGGAGTAACAAGTCAAACCCTTTTTTCTGGTCGCGCAATAAGTCGTACAGCGTGATCTGGAGCCGCTTCGCAGCGCAATCCAGTTGCGCCAGGAAACTAAGCGAATCTCTTCCTTGCACTCCTTTCTGAGTAGCAATTTGCTCAGGTGGGATTAAACCTCGCCTCTCCGAATAATCCTGCAACGAAGTCGAAAAGATTGACGCCGCTTGCATGGGAATCTGGCACGAGAACGCCACGAACCGGTAGTTTCCCAGTTCTGTGGGTGCACCTCTCTTGTACCAGGGAAGCAAGTAACTTTGTCTCGCAAAATCCGAGTAGTAGTTACTTTGTAGCGTCGTGTTCAGAAGGCCCAGCGGTATTGCAAGAGACTCATCCGTTAAGAGGAGGAGCGCCCACTTTTCCCAGCCGTCAGGACCGGGCGAAGGCGCTCTGTTGCCTTTGCGCAATACTGCTCGGTACTGCGTGATTCCGAGTTCATTTGGAGGCCACAGAAATGGGTCGCCTACAGCTCCCTCTTGAAACCGTGCGGCAGCTTCTGATTGAAGCCATGGGCGGTCTGGTGGAATGTCGAGCGCCTTTGTGTATAGATTCTTGACGTAGCTCCGGATACCTGAGCGCACTCCTTCTGGGTCGGCTACCAAGGTTCCTGTGGCCTCGTCGGTAATTACGGCCGGCTGCACCTGCAATCCCCTTGGCAACAGGACCTGTTTGACCGAAGCGCCATGAAGCACTCGCTTCAACTTGAACCTTGCCCTGGCTTGCGCCCGTTTTCTGACCTCCGCTATCTCCATCTTCCACAGATCCTTCGCGCACCTACTCCTTAATTTTGCCGCCGCTGCTGCTGCGTCGCCTTCACTCGATTTATCCACCTCTACGCTGACCTGTCGGGTGATGTCGAGCGCGTGGCGTCGCTTCTTTTTGTGACTGAGGTGAGCTTCCAGCCGCCCTTCTTTCATGGCGCGAATGTATTGGTTGAGATGGTACAAGTCCTGCTGTTTGCGCCGTATCTCGGGCGTAGGTCCCTTAGGCTTCCAGGTGGTTGTCCCCCTTACTCCGAACACAATTTCGCCTACTGCCCTGAATATGCGACTGAGCTCCTTATGGACGCAATCCCAGTCTTCGTGCACCCGGACGTCCATCTTCTGCAACTCAGCTGCCTTGATACCTTCTTGCGTCAATTCCGCATATTGCTTCGCCTGGTCGGCGTCGCCCTTCGTCGGCAAGTTGAGGCGCCTTGGTAATGGGTTTGGGATTCCTTCGGCCGATGTGTCCGGCAGAATGAGGGGTAGGAACAATTTTGCCCATATGGGCCTGTGATCCGTTGCTGGCAACGACCCTTTGCGTTCAACCTGTACATCACCAGGCCCGAAGGAGTGTGCCACTCTGTCAAGTATCTGCTCACCTGACCGATCTTTGTTTCGGTGCGTCCAGTCTCGCTGTATGTCGCAGTCGTCCTGAAAAACCCATGCATCAGTCCCGTTCGTGTCCCGAAGAAATTGTCGATACTCTGCTGAGGCGGCGTTATCGTGGGTGTCTGGACTTGTTGACTCGGATGGGTCTAGCGTTGCGTTTATATCACCTATCAATACCCAATTTCGTGGATTACCGCCTGTGGGTGCAACCAACTTTCGCATCTCTTTCCAGAAATCCCGCAAGCCTTCTGAAGTCGAATGCGGCGCGTACACTCCAATGACGCGAAGCCTTTGTGGCGCTTCGTTCGTCGCTGGTCGAATAATCATGTCCGCCACTGTCACCCGGCTACGCAACGGTCCCTCCGTGTAGATCTGACTTTGGACTCCAGGGAAAGACTCGTGAATTCCCATCATAACGCCCCACTTGGTGTTTCCTGCCGCGTCCTCCGCCGGTGGCGCCACAATCGTTTGGTACCCCCTAAGGTCAGCTAGCGGTGCAGGTGCGTCCCTTCTCCCTTTCAGCTCACACATGACGAAGACTGAAGGCACAAGGGTTTGCAGCGTCTGCAGCACCTCGTTTGTCGGAAACTTGCCCCCGACTCCGTCAACGTTTGCCTGCCAGATTGAAAGTCCTCGCGATATGTTTGGTGAAGCTGCTGCCGCTGGCAGTGACCCGAGAATAAGACCAACCCAGCACAAGAAAGATAGCGTACGAAGAAAAGCTTTGCAGCTAGAAAAACTCCGCCTACTACCATCCCCCTTATGGCCCTTACAACTGGCAGTCTTCCGCTCCGCACTCGCAACCGTTTTCGTGACCGTTTTCGTCCTCCTTAGGCATGTCCTCGCTAGCCTCCAAGAAATGGTCGCAAACGCATGCAAAAGAATGATCGTAGGGCGGCAAACCGCCCAAGCAACAGTCCGCACAGCAGTTGTCGTTGTGAGGTACGAGATCGTACTCGATGGGCACGTAAGGTTCCTTAGGTGGACTCTTTGGGCAAGGTCCTGCTTCTGGTTCTTGCGAGTCCTGGACGATCTCGTCGACCTCGATCGGCTCCGACTGCTGCTCCGACCCTTCTTCCGCGGCGGCGACGCTGACGCTTCTGGCCAGTAGACGACCACTTTGGCGAGATGGTGACGCGGTCGTTTCCCCCTCTTTAGATCCGCTCTCCCTGCGCGTTTTGGCTGCCGTCGACTTTGCTCGTAATCGCGCCTTCGCGGCTGAGTCGACGAGCTTCGGGAGTGGTTTTTTGCCGCTGCTTGCTCGAGCAACTGGAGATCCGGCGGCTGAAGGCGTGCGAGGTGGTAGTAGACCTTGTCGCTGCAACATTCCGTAATCCGGCGTGCGCGCCAGGTTATCCCATTCGCCGTATCGACGCTCCTCGCCCTGACGGTCCCCTCCTGGCGTAGACTGCTGACCTCCGTACGGCTGGCTCTGTTGTGGCGGGGGTGTAACTGGTCGTGCGACAACTGGTGGCTGAGGGGCGACGGCGATGTCCTTGAAGGAAAATCTTGGGGGCGCGACTGCCGCCGCTGGAGCTGACGGTACGGGCGGCTGTGGGAGGTCCATACTGTCGTCCTCGCCATTATCCAGCATTGTTGCCGAGGTAGTAGCGTCGTGCTTGCGCGTGCCGCCAGGGGAGGTATGGAGGAGCGATACCGACACATCCTGAAAAACAAAGGGTGAGCGTCTGTTCCGAATGATTCAAAGCTGGCGCTTACGCCTTCCTCGTCCTCATCCGTCTCACTCAGCTCCATCTCGTTACTTTCGGCGTCCTTATCGCGTGCCTGCGGTGCCGAGGTTGTACGTCCAAGTGTCAACTTCGCAATCCCGGCGGGGCGCTTCTTCATCTTTCGCGCGAGTTCGATGATCCTGGCCTCGGGTGTGTCGACCTCAACTAGACGACCTGGCGAGGCGGACGAGGCGGGTGCTGTGATCTGTCGCGGTCCGTTGAGAGCGACGAGCAGTTTGGTGTGCTGGCGCGTCTGGTCGCCCGCTATTTCTTTCCCTCGCTGCTTCGCCGCGTCCAGCTCCTGCTTAGCCTCTTCGAGCTCCTCTTCCATCTCCTCAATCCTCAGCGTCATTTTAGCGACCATCGCAGGCGGCATGTTGTCGTCGAAGAGGATGCGATCCTGGAACCTCGTCTTTTGCTCTCGCATGGAGTCGTAACGTCGTTGAGCCTCTAGTGTCGTAAAGGTCTGGTTTGTCGACATTCCTTGCGTTACGATGAGCTGCACGACGTGGATCATGTCGCCTCGGTGGGTGGCGTTGTTTTCGGCCAGTTCCTCTCGCTGTGTCCTCTGCTCCTCTCTCATGCCCTTAATTTCCTTCGACATTTCCGCCACCACTCTCGCTTGCACATTCTCCCGCTCCGTGTCTGCTTGCGTTTTCTCAACTTCCTTCGGCGCCTTCGTCGCGTTGACGAAGACGTCGCGGTCCATCCAGTCGGAAACGAGTCGAAGCGGAGTAGCGGCGAGGATAATCGGGATGTCGGGGTGGTGTGTGTCGAGGGTCTGCTTGTGGTTGACCGCCCAGTCGGTAATGGTTGCGTTGCTGAGGCGGACGAGCGCAATCGTCGGGTCCCATTTCTGGCCGTTTCCTTCGATAACGACGCTTTCCACCGCGTGTCCGTCGATTCCGGCCAGATTCGCTTCTTCCGCGAGCGAGTAAGCCAGGATGGCCCAGGCTGCCTCGGAAGGAACCATATCGAAACCCATTGCTTTGACGGTGTTGGGGCCGAGAGACGCTCGCACGACCTTGTGCTTGTGGATGCAGCGAACGTCGATAGGATGCGCACCGGGAATCTTGACGCGGAGGTTGAGGAGGGAGACGTGGGGGTTTCCGTAGATGGGGGTGCAGAGGTTGTCGATGGTAGCTTGGTCGTAGAAAGGGAGAGTGACGAAGACTTGCTTCTCGCTTGTGTTGCGGTCCCAAGGTCCCTTCTTCTTTATATCCGTGCTGCAGACATCCAAGTTGTGGGTGGTGGTGTAGTGGCTTTCGATGGCGGACTGAAAGGCGGTGGGATGCTCTGTGGCGAGGAGGAGGAAGTTGGCGGCTTGTCCTGGGCCATCCGGAACGATCTCGACGCGACGATGAGTGTCGTTTTTGGACGACATTGGCCACCAGGCGTAGACGGGAAATCCGTTGTTACGGACGGGATTGATCCCTCCGTGCGCCTGCATATCTGCGTGCGAAGTTCCGTTGAGGACGTCCATCACGACGTCCAGGAGCTCCATGTCGAGTCCTTCGTAGCGGACTAAGGCGTACTCGGGCCGCTTGTTTCCAAAGGTAGGAGCGGGCTGGAAGTGGAAGTTGGTGACTTCGGCGTCGGGGATGTTGAGGGCTGGCGCGTGGAGAATCTGCGCGGTGCTCTGGTAAGCATCCACCTGCTTTCCTTCCCCGTGCTGTGTTCCCCCAGTAGCCTTGCTTACCATCAACAGAATTCTCATCGCTCCCTCGTTGGCAGACGTTGGGGTGTCGGTGAGGAGGTTGCCAATGCAGAAGACGTTGTCTTTCTGCTTTCCGACCATTCCTCCTTGCTCGATGAGAGGGGCGGGGCGCTGGGTGATGCGAGTCGAGTTGAGCTGGGCTGGCATGTTGTTTTGCGGGGTTGTGGGGCTGGGGGATGCAGTCGTTGTGCTGCGAGGGACGTGCGGGAGACGTTGCGGCGGAAGAAGGCTGTCTCCTCTGAGGCGCGCCTTTTCTGCCGCGGCCCGCGGGACCCGTCGACGCTCCTGCTGAGGAGGAACATAGCTATGCGTAGATTCCGCGCATCTCAATGACCAGACTGACATGATACCTACTATTTCTACCAAAATGACTACTATCAAGAGTGCTCGAATGCCAAAGTTCCGCCCTTTGCTGCTCGCTTCCTCCAGTACCTTGCTCGTCGCTGCCTGCTGCCCTTGCTCCGTATCTTTCTCGCTCATTTGTGTTCGGGATGGTTTGGTGGAGATGAATTTGAGGTAAGCCTGGGTATCAGCCTGGTTTATGGACTCGGGAATCCTCCTAAGCGTCGCGTCTAAGACGTGGAAACGAAAGGTTGGATGAAGCCTCTACTTGCGCTCTTTCGAGTGCTCGCGGAGGGGAGAGGATAGTGGGTATGTAGTATATTTCAAGTTCAGCTTAGTGCACTAGCACTATCGTATTAACGGTTTGTGTTTGTGAAGTGAAGTGAAGTGAAGTGAAGTGAAGTGAAGTGAAGTGAAGTGAAGTGAAGTGACATGAACGCCACCAAGATAAGCTGTCGGAGCGGGCAGAAGTCCGAATCGTTCGCGGCGCCCGTGTCGAATCCATAAACGGAAGGAGAATTGTCGCACAAAATTAAGACGCGAAGGACATCTGGAAGTCGAGCGATCACTTCGAATAGCGCCGCGACGACGGTGATCGCCTCTGCGAAGATAATTGACTCCCAATGCTTTTCCGGACGACTGAAGAACAAGTGGGTCTCTCCTTTGTATTCAAAGTAGAACCCTAATCCGGCTCCCTTACCGTTGTCGCAGCTCTTGCACGCATCCGTGTAAATGATGACGTCCGCCTTTTCGCGAGTCCATTGAGTGGCGCCTGCGTCGAGTACGTCGAGCGGAACCGGATCGGAGAGGTGGATGATGATGTCTCGCAACGAAGCCTTGATGACTGAATTGTGCCAGATGGGAGCGTAGCGGTCGTTCTTACGTTGACCGTGTGGAAGGCTGAGTTTTGCAAAGATCGGGTTGACGAGAGGTCGAATGAGGGGGAACACCGTAAGTGACCAGTTAAGGTGTCCAGCCAGCCCTCTCCATACCCGAAGTTGCGGACCGCGTCCGTGGTCGGTAAGGAAGGAATAGATCTTCCTTATGAGCTCCGCCAACGCTTCGTCCGCTAGCGACGCCGTACCCTTTCGCGCGTCGACCAGGATTCCCGTAATCACCAAGGTCGGTCCAGACTCGGCTTTCTCGAGCTCCCAAGGCACTTTGAGAAGGTCGAGAACCTCCGCCGTCCTAGCTTGGTCGGTTGGCATCAATATGCGGACGTTGTCTTTAATGAGGTAGCGACGTCGTCCGGTCATGTCGATGCCCATCCAGTGTCAATGTAAGCCAGCGGGCGCTCAATTTTAGCGTGAAATTGACAGATCCACATAAAGCTTGAATTGAGGGCCGTCCAGAGAAAAGGAGAAGCCCGAGTACCAAAAGCAGCTCTCCACTCAATATGTCGCTTAAACACCCATTTCACCGGAGAGCCCTCAGGCTGACGATAAGCTACCAATATTGCTACCCTCGCTTGCCACCACCTGTGCATGCACATGGATTTAAACGCTGCCTTGATGTCAAATTTCCAGGCGTCTGCCATGGCTTGGGCGCGTTCGGGAGTGAGGAAGTGGAGGTGGCGGAGGATGCGAAGAAGGTCGGTTACTGTATCCATAGTGATGGGGCAATCATCGATATCAATCTCGTCGTTGTGACCGGACTGATTTTGGTTGTTGACGCACCGGGGCTTCTTTCCGGGGCGCCTGTTGACGAATATTTCGTTGTATTCGATGCCGTCGATGTGGTCGTCAAAGGAAGGTGAAATCCAACCGTTGGCGACCTGCTTTTCGACTAAGGCTTGAATGAAGTCACGGTCTTCGTCCGTCTGAGGCACCGAAGGAAATTGTTGTCCCTTGGCAACTTTGGGTTGTGAAGGCTCGCCCGAATGACAAGGCCACCATCCGTGCGTGAGAGAGTCGATGAACGAATTAGCCCATGGCTGGTTTGGATGGTCCGCCATGAGTCGGGTATATTGTGTCATGTCGAGCTCGATGGTGTGATTAAATAAGTGTGGGTATCGTTCGATGGCGCGCAGGATTGCTGGGGAACCGGCGGAAGGAGGAGGTCGCGGGAGAGGTTTGGCAGTGTAGGTCGCGTCGATAGATGGAGTCTTGGGCGGATCCAAATTCGGCGCTGGCCAGGTGAATTTTTGACGTATTCGGGGTGCCATTTCCAAAATGCCGGCGAGTTCGTGGATTGGTGGCGCTAGAGAGGGCGAAGTCGAACTGCGCGAGCCTTCATCCTCCATGCCTTCCTCCTCACTGAGATACAGAGGTAGCAGCGGTAGAAGCACTGCTACTACCCACTGCTCCCTTCCCATGGTCGACCTCGCGGTGCTTCTTCTTGCAGCTGGGCCATGACTTCGCGCAAAGGTGGTAAAATTTGCACGAGTCGTCGGGATGGTTGTTGCCCGAGTTCCATCGGCGACACGGTTTGTCGACCTTCTCTCGCTTCTTCCTGATTTTCTTGGTGGGAGACGAGTGGCCGTCCGACGTTCTTGGGCTGCGGTTCTGAGCTTTAGGCGTGGCGGCGCTGTGAAGATCTCGGTTCCACAAGATGCAGAAGTTGACATAAAGGGAAGACCCATCCCCCGCTCCGGAGAAGGACGCAACTCTTCCATCGATACGCTCCTGTTCGAGCCTGGCGTGTCGCTCGTACGCAATAAGGCATAGAATGTAGTCAGGTGAAGCACCCAGAGCTCGGTCGTCCATCCACCTCTCCCACTTTGCCAGCTTGACATCCCTCCATGGGAAGTGAATTTGGATGTAGCTATTGACCGTCGCTCGAACCCTCGCAAACTGGTAGTAGTCTGTAAGACCTTCCTTCGTTCGCTTCGACCGTGCCGCGGCGGCTGCTCCAATTGCGAAGTCTTGGAGATCCTCGGGCGAGTTGATGATTCCGGTCGGCGAGTAATCCTGTATGTCCTCGTAGTCGATGAACTCCCCGCACAAGATCTTGAGGCAGTCAAGAGGGTCGATGGGTTGGAGGCATTTGGCGGCGACGCGGTAAGTGTTGTAAGGGTGCGCCTTGGGAAGGAGTTTTGCTTCTCGGACGCGCTCTTGCTTCTGTCGAGTCTTGACTTCTTCAACGGTGAGGTCGTATCGAGGAACAACTGGGGTATTAAAGGTGGATTCGACGTCCGCGAAGTGAGCCTGCATTGCAGCAGACTCGGCGATGGTTGCTGAGGCCGAAGCTCTAGGCGCGTCGACGAGACCCAGTTGGGCACCACCATCCAAGGCACGTCAAGACCGGACCACTGTGAGCAGCAGTGTGCATCAGGGATCAGATCAGAAGTCTTCTTCCTGATGG
>JASZXU010000227.1:0-29537 GCA_035521515.1 Phenoliferia sp. Uapishka_3
GGGGTGGGTTGAGGAGATGAAGCGCGCTAAATTGGCGAAGTAGAATGGGTGAGGGGATCTTGCGAGATCCGCAATGGCCAGCACGGTTTCATGCTTGACAAGCTACATTGTTGCAGCAGGCTGCGAGGGGGAGAAGAGGGTGGCCGACAACATGATCATCTTTGATCTTAAGTGGGTCATAATGAGTTTTGAGACCACTGCGCAGGATGAGTTGACCTGTGACACTCGAGCTCCTACAAACCGCGACCTCCTCTAGCTCTCCGCCGTTCTCGGCTGTCTCCAATAAGAAACGCAGCCGCCACCTATGTTCTCTACAGCTTCATTAGCCTGAATGGTTTCTAATCTTACCACCAGGGGTTAATGTTGGTGAGAAGCAAAATCAATTGTGGAATCTTTTCGGCTCAGGAAGGATGTGGCCTGGCAGTGACAGAGTAAGCAGAGCTCGCCAAAGAACTGAGGATCTTGGTCAGCGATGATCTGGCCGTTGGAAACGCCTTGATGAAACACTTTGTGAGGGGAAAGTCGAGATGCTGTACAAAAGTGAGAGCGGGAAAATTTTCGATGGGGCCCAGCGTCAGTAACATGTTGACGTTGAAAAATTGTCCTCAAGATAGCCAAAGGATGTTAGGATGAAAGAGACGTAAACGAAGTGTCTTTCCTGTGCTGTCATTGAGTACAAAGTCCCTTTCGACAATGTTAAAAGATGTCAGCAGGCGACCAATCGGTTTAAACATGCTTCTATTTCTGCTGACGTAGGCAAATCCATCCCATCCGCGAGCTTTTGTTTCCGTCTACTATCCTCACGACGCAGCGTGGTCCTTCAGCCTTTCCTACACCGTCAGCTCGACCTTGGTAGCCTTCGCCAAGCTCTCCTTGTAAGGCTCCAACGCGGGCGCGACAAAGTCCCTCAAGAACCTATCAACTTGCTGCGGTGCCCTTCCGACGAAAGTGCTCGGGTCAAGCAGACTATCAAGCTCAGCGTGAATAGGAGCGAAGTAAGGTGTCGCACGAATACGGGCGATGAGATCGTTCTCTCCTCCTTCCTCCTTGACGACGCGACCCGCCTGGTGAGAGAGTACACGAATTTGCTCGTGAGCTTCTTGACGATCTCCACCGGCTTTGACGATGGCCATGATGACGTTTTCGGTTGCCATGAAGGGGAGCTCTTGGCGGATTCGGCGGGCGATGATGGCGGGGTAGACTACGAGTCCTTCGGAGACCTGAGGTGTGGGAAGTTGGGTTATTGAGTGTATGATGGGATCGAAAAGGGTGGAAAAGGCTCACGTTTTGAAGAGTGGTGAGGAGAATGTCGGCGCAGAGGAACGCTTCAGGGATCTGAGATTGGACGCGGCGTTGTCAGAATCGAGGAAAAGGGACTGAAAGAGAGGTGGAATCAAAACTCACTACAACCCTCCTATTGGCAGAATCATCAAGAGTCCTCTCGAACCATTGGACACTCGCGGTCATGAGAGTGTTCTGCTGAACGACCATCAAATGCCTCGCCAACGAGCAAACCCTCTCACACCTCATCGGGTTCCTCTTATATGCCATCGCCGAACTTCCAATCTGGTCCTTCTCAAAAGGCTCCTCAATCTCCTTCAAGTTGGCCAACAAACGAATGTCGGTAGCGATCTTGTGAGCGGTAGCTCCGAAAGAAGCGAGGGGTTGGAGGACATCAATGTCAACTTTTCGGGAGTAGGTTTGTCCGGTGACGGGGTAGGCGGACTTGAAGCCGGAGAGCTTGGTGACAAGCTCGTCAAGAGCTTCAACTTTGTCGTGGTCGCCGTCGAAGAGGGCCAGGAAGGAGGCTTGGGTACCGGTCGTTCCTTTGACACCACGGAATCCAATGTCGTCGCGAGCTCGTTGGATGTTTCGGAGGTCCCAGAGGAGTTCCTGTAGTGAAGGAGAATCACATGTCAGCGATATATGCTGACCATACT
Organism: Phenoliferia sp. Uapishka_3; assembly: GCA_035521515.1. Lineage (NCBI taxonomy): Eukaryota > Fungi > Basidiomycota > Microbotryomycetes > Kriegeriales > Kriegeriaceae > Phenoliferia > Phenoliferia sp. Uapishka_3. Next base: position 1,941 of record JASZXU010000227.1, read on the forward strand.
TTTCCTTCTTTCTCCACACTCTAAGGTTCACGCACCTGAATCCAAAGTGTGCACCTCTTTCCAACAGTGGTCAATTGAGCAGGCTGGAAGTGGGTCCATCCAAGAGTGGCGAGATCTTTGTACTGCTCAGCGAACTTGGCGAATCGCTGGATGACAAGAGCAAGCTTGGGGAGGATGATGTCGCAGGCATCGCGAAGGAAGATGAGGTCGGCGTTGTCGGTGACATAGCAGGAAGTGGCTCCGAGGTGAATGATGGGAGCGGCAGTCGGGCAGTGGACCTGATGAATAAATCGGATTAGTGATGAGGAGAGGGAGTGTCGAATCGAGAGACGCACTCCAAAGACGTGGACGTGAGCCATCACGTCGTGACGACGCTTCTTCTCCTCAATAGCAGCTTCCTCCATTTGCGCAGCGTCGAGGACCTGTCAGAAGACCAATCAATTATCCGCGCGATATTTAGATCGCTGCGAAGCCTGATAGGGCGCACGAGGTTCGCCTTCATCTCCTCAATAGCCTTTTCAGGGATGGGAAGTCCGAGCTCTTTCTCAGCAATGGCAAGAGTGAGCCAGAGTTGACGCCAAGTTCCGAAGCGGGTCTGGGGACGAAGAGGTAAAAGTCAGCATATAATCCGCAAGTTTGCAGTGAGATGTATATGGAGTGCGCCAGTAGCTGCCACATCAAAGCCAGCATCCAATCTCTAGCAGTCCGGTTCATTGAGGTAGCGGAAGCCTCCATCTGCTCCCCCACTCGACAGAAAAAAGGCCACCGCCTCTCGCTGCCGCCCCAGGCTTGAGGGTGGCAGATGTGAGATATCTCGAGGCTCGCCGCGATCTGAACACCCAAGGCGCTCTCCCAGCTCCTTAGCCTATGACCTCCTTCGTTCTCTGTGACCAAGGTCGACATTTCCGTTACCCCTCCGCTTCCGCCCGCACGTTCGCCGTCGAGACCCCCACAACGCAGCCTCCTCTCGTGTTCGAAGTAATGGCGAAGGTGCCAAAGAGGGCAGCTTACTCCGGAAGAGAAGAGTTTTGACATCTCCTTTGACGCATAGCGACTTGAGAGCCTGTTTTGATACTTCGCGTTAGTGTGTGCCTTCTTCACCGAGATTGAAAAAAAAGGGACAAGCGCTGCCGGCCCACATTAGGGACCGTGGCCTTCAGTTTTGATGTACTTACGGTGTCTGGTAAGAGTCGAGGTCTGACATCTCGAAGAAAGTTGCGAGTTGGTGCGGAGTAAAGACGCCCGGCGCGCGCGGCGCAGATGAGAGTTCAACTTGGCCTTGGGGCAGAAGTTGAAGTTGCCCCCCACCTTGCATCTACCGCTTCACTCCCAAAATGCCAGCACCTCAATCCGCACTCCCAGATAACTTCCTCGGTAAGCTGTCCACCATTCCGCCAGCTGCCGCGCTGCGCTCCTCAACCCACTCCGAGACACCCCGAGCGCGAGCTTGAGCGCTGACCTAAAGTGATTTGCACGCACAGAGGTCAAGGCAGCTCGAGATGAGAAGATTCGTCAGTCATGGATTGGTGTAATGGAGACCAGGCTCGTCCGGGAGGAGCTACAAAAATGCTGGAGGACAGAAGGTGTCAACCACTACGAGGTGAGCAAGAGCTCTTTGACTTGGGACATGCAGCGACCGGCAGGCAGCTCATGTTCTTCACCCTCATCTCCTTATCAACTCTCTGTGCGATCACGCCACGAACACGGCTGAACGAACGCTCCTACCCCTCCGTCCCACGCCGAATCCACTCCTAAACCTCAGGTCTGCCACCCACTTACAGCAAAGTACCTCGACATGCTCCGGGTCAACAGGGTAATTCGCCGGTATACTCCCGTCTGCTTATGATCGCTGACGATGATTGAACAGATCGAGGGGTTCACCAAGCTCGACTTCACCTCATAATGATTGGCTAGGCGGGCGATGGGTGCGCGTGGGTTGCAAAGAGGCGTGTAGGGAAGCGAAAGGCGATGACAATGGATTGAAAGACGGAGGTGTTTGTGCAAACTAGGGTCCCGCAAGTGGGATGAGGGCGAGGGGCATATGGGAGAGACTCAGTTACGCGGGGCACGGGATGCGGGTTACAATCGGGCCCGATACGACAAGCTACGTCGAGAATGAGAAGGAAGAGAATGGAAGTGGCTTAATCTAGGTGTGCGTCTTTTCTGAAGCGTCGCTTACCGCTGAGCACCCCATGCTCTTCACATTTAGTCCACCGCGTCCTACGAAAGAACGTCTTCAGCACTTCTCTCGCCTGTTACCACTTCAAATCTTTCCCGCATTTCTATTCTCTCTGAGGCCGACGCTCGGCTGAGAATCCCTCAGCTCTCAGCTCCGCCCACGCTTCGACAAGCACGAACGTCGGAGCAAAGACGGTTGCCGCTCAACAGACAAAATACCCTACCGTAGACGTGCCTTTCCAAGCTGCTATTTGAAGCTCAGGGCTAGCAACTCGGCCTGAAGCTTGTGTGTGAGTGATTCACTGTGACGCCTTTCGCTGGCGGTTAAATTTCAATCTGTGGAAAAGTTTCCGTATCCAACTGACGCCTCTTCAGCTTCTTCGCTTCAGCTTCCGTTGCCAACGCCTGGGTGCGCTTCTGAGAAATTTTTCTGGGAAGGGGACGTACTCAGTTCAGCTCGATGTCGCGGTGGGTGCTTGCATAAAACCGACTGACGCAAAGCTCTTGCAGTAGCTTCAAGGCAACTACTCCTTTCCACAACCTTGTAACTTGCGAGCTCAAGTGCCGAGATGAAACTGCCGAGCTTTAAAGACAGACTAGGCACTGTAGGTAATTGCGTTTCTCCCTCTGCGCGGGTCCGCGACCAGCTCACCCGTTCAGCGATATCCTGAGTGCATGTGATTTTCCTCAGCTTCCGCGTCTCTGAGTCTCAGCTGACAGAGTTCTCAGTAGGTTAGATGGTAGTACGCGGCGACTACCCTGCTCGGCGAACCCTACCCATCGCGGCGACCGTTTTCCTCCAGCGCGGCATGACGTTCTCAAGCTTATCTCCAGTCCCGCATTCCCCTCAATTCGGTGCGGGGACCCAATACACGCCTCCACATCTCCGCATCCTACAGGTCAAATGTCAAGGTCAGCTGAGAAGCTTGTCAAGGAATAGGAGGCGTACCCTCGGCGTGCTTTCCCCCACTTCGAGGAGGACTTGAGTAAGTGCGTTCTTGCCTTGGATGTTACTTTCTTTCTTCAATTACCCATTGAAATCGAAAGGAAAATCGAGAAAGAATGCCTATTCCTGAAGTTGTCGATGTTATCGTTGTAGGAGGCGAGGGTTCCTTGTTTTTGGATCCGTGCGAAGGCGGCTGACTTTGGCGTTATTTGGCACAGGTGGACCTGCTGGATGTGTCACCGCTGGGAGGCTTGCGAGAGCCGATCCTAACCTCCAGGTTCTTTTGATGGAAGCCGGCGCCAACAATCATGATGTGCGTTGTTTGTAGCGAGGCGCTAGGAGACACTCGTTGATGTGTTCTTTCGCAGGACCCTTGGGTTTACCGTCCCGGAATCTGTAAGTGGAGTTTCAAATCCAATGGAACATTGACTGAGTAGCTCCGTGGAATACAGACGTCAAGAACATGATGCGAGACGGCATCAACGACAAAGCGACTTTCTGTCAGTCCCATTACTCCGCGACGCCGCGCCGAGGAACAGCTTGCTAAGCTTCCTCGTAACAGACACCGACACCGAAGAGTCGTCTCACCTCCGTGGCCGCAAATCCATCGTCCCTTGTGCCAATATCCTTGGAGGAGGGTCCTCGATCAACTTCCAGATGTACACTCGTGCCTCGGCGAGTGACTGGGATGACTTCAACCAGCCTGGCTGGGAAGCGAAGAACTTGCTTCCTCTCATGAAGAGGGTTCGTACCTTCTCAAACCATTATTTCTGGTCCTGAATTAATCCTTTCTTCCAATGCTCTCCCAGATCGAGAATTATCAGAAGGTAAATCACCTTGAGATGTAGTAGTGTAGATTCATTGATCCAGACGTTCGACTTGCCTGACAGCCCTGCAACAATGACACGCATGGGAAGAATGGTCCGATCTCTATCTCGAACGGTGGACAGGTAAGTACTTCAGCTCACAGGTCTTTGCCTCTACTGACCATGTTCCGCGTTATCTACAGATCACGCCACTTGCCCAGGACTTCCTTCGTGCCGCCCACGAGATTGGTATTCCCTACACCGATGACCTCCAGGGTGAGCCTGCTACCATTCATTTTATTACGAGAAGAATTCCAGCTAAAGTTCTCTCGAAAGACCTTGACACTGCCAACGGCGCGGAAATGTGCGTTTGTGCTTCGACGTTTGTGTTCGGCAACGACGTTTCAACTAATACTTCATCACAGCTGGGCCAAATACATCTCAGCCATCACTGGAAGGCGCTCTGATGCCGCTCATGGATACATCCATCCGGTCAGGGCGATCCAGAAAAATCTTCACCTTCGCTGCAATGCGAAGGCCTCTCGTGTAATCTTCGAGGGCAACAAAGCTGTCGGAGTCGCCTATGTCAGCCCTCGTAACCATGGGCACCAGTCTCCAAAGGAGACCATCATTATGGCGTGAGTATTAGCAATCACCAGCTATGACTCGGGTCTGACCCACCTCCTTCAACAAAATAGTCGCAAGCTAGTCGTCCTCTCTTCAGGAACGCTTAGCACCCCTCAGGCAACACTCTTGTATTCACAAATTTGCAAAACAGAGCTAATATCTCTTTCTGTAGATCTTGGAGCGCTCTGGAGTTGGAAGCGGAACGCTCCTTCGCTCTTTGGGCATTCGAGTCGTCTCGGACTTGCCGGGAGTGGTACGTCCTCCTTCTATGGGGAAATACTGAAAGCTTGCGCTGACGTGTATCATTTAATCAGGGAGAAGAATACCAGGTCTGCTTTCGACGCCTCAGACATCAAAGTATTGCTGACTTTGAGGCATAGGACCACTACACTACGCTCACCATCTTCCGAGCTTCGCAAGACACCCTCACCCTCGACGACTTCCTTCGCGGAGACAAAGAAGCGCAGAGCAAGGTTCGTTCCTTTGGCTTTATCGACGTCTGCTCCATCGGCTTTATCGACGTGTTATCCACTGACTCTCCTTCAACAGGCTTTCAACTCTTGGGAGATCACTCCTCAAAAGTCACTCTTGGCTTCTAACGCGATCGACGCCGGCTTCAAGCTTCGTCCAACCGAGGCAGAGCTAGCTGAAATGGGCCCTGAGTTTCAAGATGTAGGTTTATCAGCCGGGATGAGATTTGCTCGAAAAACTTGACCTGTGCTTCTGATAGTTCTTCGAGAAGTACTTCCGAGACAAGGTCAGCAGCTGACCTGCGTGAACTAAAAGCACCTGGCTAATAACCCGCAACAATCTGTTAGCCCGACAAACCAGGTGTGACATTTCTCCGACTCTGTTTCATTGACCTGAATTCTGAGTCTATCCCTACACAGTCATGTTCGGATCCATCGTAAGCGGTGCTTACGGAGATCACACCTTACTTCCCCCTGGAAAATTGTACGTCTAGACATGTATTTGAGCTGCAGCAGTTTAGGCTGATCTTTATTTTAGCTTTACCATGTTCAACTACCTCGAGTAGTGAGTACTGGCTGCCCATTCGTTTTTGTGGTGCTCACAAGCTGGTTTCAGCCCGGCTTCGCGCGGCAGGATCCACATCGCGAGCAAGAGTATGTCCTATTTGCTGTTCATGAGAGAACATCCTAATTGCTCACACATGATTGAATGTCAGACCCCCACGTCGAGCCTACCTTCGACTCTGGCTTCATGAACGACAAAGCAGACTTTGCCCCTATCAGATGGGGCTACAAGAAAACTCGCGAGATTGCTCGCAGGATGGACGGTAAGCCTCTTGATCCCGAGGAGATTTCAATCTCATCCTTTGACTTCAAACACATTTCAGCCTACCGTGGAGACCTCACGAGCCACCACCCTCACTATCACCCCACGTCCAAGGCGAAGACTTTCGACGTCGACATCGTCACCGCGAAGCAGATCCTCCCCGAAGGCCTTACCGTTGGAATCCACATGTTCGTTTTGTTGTCATCATAGCCCTTAAATAGTGTTTTCTGACGCTCTTGGCTCAAGGGGTACCTGGTCTCGCCCGGCTGAGCCGGTTCTTACTCGTCCCAAGGTCAAGGAGGACATCCAGTACACCAAGGAAGACGACGACGCCATCGAGTGCGTACTCATCTGGATTGTCAAGTGATATGTGACTGATTTCGATTGGTGTGTTTACAGCGACTGGATTGCGGACCGTAAGTTGGTCTTTCTGCTCTCTGACTACCAACGCTCACCAAATGACCGGTGGCAGATGTCGAGACCGTGAGCTTGCAACGCTGTGAAGTTTTTCTATTGTTTTACTGACGCGCATTCCTGTATTCCAGACTTGGCACAGTCTCGGAACCGTAAGCCTATATTGGATGCTTGAAGGCGCCCGATGCTAAGACTTCCCCATTTCGCAGTGCGCGATGAAGCCTCGCGATGTCGGAGGGGTTCTCGACCACAACGTGAGTCTTGTTATCAGAATCTAATTCAAGTAAAACCTTTTCACCAAGTGATGCTCGTTTGCAGCTCAATGTCTACGGCACCAAAAACCTCAAGGTCGCCGAGTACGCACAATCTTCTCTTCGCGCTCCGGAGACTCTCAGTTGACTCCAATTTCCATCGTAGCCTCTCGTGCTGTCCCGAAAATTTAGGCACAAACACATACAGTGCTGCGTTGCTCTGCGGCGAGAAGTGCGCCCAAATCATTGCGGAAGAGCTTGGTAAGAAAACTTCAGTCTTATTCATCCGTTTGCACCAACTCAATTCACAAACCCCGTAGGCCTCACTATCAAGGTCCCCCACGTCCCCGAGCAAGCCGCACAGGCTCGTCTTTGAACATGAAAGTTGTTTCCAGCATGTCGCCCGTCGCCTTTTCCGTTTCCCTCCCAAAAGTCATAGCACGTCCAAAAAAAAAAAATTATCCATGTATACGGTACTGGTTTGTTTCTATTTCCTAGGCGGTCGAGTTTGGTTTGTGAAATCCCAAATTCTTTTCCAATGTCTTTCTGAAGCCGATGACACTCGACTATTCGCACGCCACTTCGTTTGTCGAATATCTGAGAGAAGAACAAGTCGCTGGAGTAAGGAAAGAACCTCTGGCGTTTGATTGATGCCCGTGAACACCAACTTGAAAAGATGCCGTGCTGGGTGTCCACTTTAACGCCGTGCGCAATGGAAGAGAAAAGGTAACTCGATATTTTCATTCTGTCAGGATATTACTACACGAGCCACCCAGCACCGCTCACATCTGATCCTCGCCCTCCCACTCCATCCTGACTTTACGACCGTTAACCATCAGTTCCGGAAACGCTTCGGGACGTGCGGCGCCCATTTTACTCCAAGTAATCTGTTCAAGGGCTCCCAACGCGGGCAAGGTCGTAATTTCACTCCAGGCATCCCTTTCCTCTTGTGATTCAAAAAAAGGCTCGAGATAGATTCGTGGGAGCGATACCGTGAGGTGAGTGATGGTGGGCGAGTCGGATGGGAATAACTCTACACATTCTTTGACCGTTGATGAGCCATTCGGGTCGCGTCTCCCATTCTGCGTGTTCCTGAGGGAGTATTCCATGGTGACTGGGAAGTTGACGACGAGGTGATTGACGGCGGAGAAATGGAGAAAATGGTCATGGTTGGTCCAGGGTAGGACGTCCGCTGCGACGGCAAATGTAGTGACGTGACGAGCAAAGGAGGGAAATTCGGGGAGAAGGAAGATGTCCACATCAAAGGTTTCGTGTATGTTGAGAGAGGTCTTGGTGGCAGAAGTGGTGAGGAGGGCGGGCATGAAGCTCGGGGTGAACTCCCCGGCTCTGATCGCTCCGGTACGGGAAAAAAGCGGCAGAGTCGGCTGCAATTGGAGACTGAACTCCCCGCAGCCGTGGAAGCCAAGATGTCTGAGTTTGAAAGGAAACGTCCAACGTTTGGGATGATTATCTGGGGTACACGTAAAGGAAGTGCATATGTCGAGTGATTCGAGGTCTAACGATAGCAGATTAGCTGACGATCCGGCATAGATGGATGAGGATTTCAAATCGATTCACCTGGTCCTGCGAGCTCGAGCACCGAGGCGTTTAGGTCCCTGAAGCTCGCTAGCTCCAGTTCTTTGAGACCTAGTTTTCCAAAAGCTTCAACCACTGCCACTGCAATGGCTCCCGTCATATCATCCTCCGAGAACATCCTCCGAGAACAAGAGCGTCCGGACAGAAGGAGGGCCTCCACGCGGTATCGTCTCAATGCCGCGCTCGCAAGAAGCTTCAACGCTGCTGACTTTGTCCTGAGGCGAATCCAGGAGAAGAGAAGAGGCTGGGCCATCTCACGTAAATCGTGGGAGGTGAGGCACAGAGAGAGGAGGGTGGCGTAGCGACGAGTTGTGTACTCATGGTCTCGCTCTCGTGCTGACCGCGTCCTTGGGATGATAACAGCGAATTTAAGTATCTTCCAAACGAGTTCGGGAGGTAGTGAAAGCGACTGTGTCATCTTTGCAGTTTGTGGTCGGGACGAAGGCAACCTCGTTCTGTCGACGTCCTTCGAGACTCGGCCTAGCGGTGGAAAGCGTCCAGATTGACACTTCTGACTTCGAAAGTTGGGCATCACTTGGCGACGCCCGTTAACCATCCGTCTGCGCCGAACCGACAACAAACTGTACTGAGAAAAAGCTCACTAGTCGGCTGATTAGGATTCGAGTGGAATGCTAGCTCGACACCTGCGGACGCACCTCATCCTTGCGCCCTCCACCTCGATCGGAAAGTCGGTATTCGCAACTGGACTCTGCAGGACTTCCCTCGCTCTCGGCGAGCGAACAGCTTATTTGAAGCCTGTTGGAACGGGTAGTGGTGATGGAGATGACGAGGCGTGAGCTGACCTCTTACTTCGCGGGTCGTGCCGGTGCTTAGAGCTGCTTGGATGCGCGAGCTGATTTTGGCCTAATTTCACAGCCATGTCGGCCGGTTTGCTCCAGGAATAACAACAAAATGTCTCTACCATTTCGATGAGCCGGTATCGCCTCACCTAGCTGCCCAACGCGCCGGCGCGTCCTCCTCCGGCTCCGGCCCAACTTTCCCCACCGATGCCGAATTCGCTCGTAGCGTAGCGGGTTATGCGAGTGAATTTGCTGGAAAGGTTGGAAAGGAACGAGGAGCACTTTACATCGAATCTGCTGGAGGTACGCTAGATTTTTGTAGGTATCTCAGCGGCGGGAGCTCACGAACCCGCTTTGACAGGCGTTCACTCGCCTACTCTCGCCGGAACATCACAACTCGACGCCTACCGACCTCTCCTCCCCCCTACAATTCTCGTAGCGTCCTCAGAGCTAGGCGGAATATCCACCACCATTTCCGCTTACGAATCTCTCCACATCAGAGGTTACGACGTCGACGCTGTCCTCGTCTTCCGCGAGGACTACTATCGCAACTTTGAATACTTTGCCAAGTGGTTCGCAGAGAAGGGGATTCCATTGGGAGTCATCGACAAACCTCCACCAGTACACGCCTCACCAGCTGAAGACGTGGAGGGTATGAAGAGGTACTACGCTGAGATGGAGAGTGGGCCGCTGCGAGACGTCGTCGCAGGACTCCAGGAGCGTCACGTGAGAAGGATAGCAGATCTCGAAACCGCACCGGGAAGGGCTCTCGACAGCGTTTGGTGGCCGTTCTGCCAGCATGGACTCGTGACGGAAGAAAAGGACGTAATGGTCATCGATAGCGCCCATGGCGACTTCTTTAGCGTTCTCCGACCAACAACCGCCCTTTCGTCCCCACTCTCCTCATTACTCGCCGCAACCTCACCTTCCATTCCATCGACGTCCCTCCTTCAACCCATGCTCGACGGATCCGCTTCTTGGTGGACCCAGTGCCTTGGACACGGAAACCCTGATCTGACTCTCGCCGCCGCCTACGCTGCTGGCCGATACGGCCACATTCTCTTCCCCACCGCCATATCTGAACCCTCTCTTACTCTTGCCGAGCGGCTTCTCCGTACTGTTGGAGACAAATGGGCCTCCCGGGTATTTTACTCCGATGACGGTACGACGGGCATGGAGCTCGCGCTAAAGATGGCCCTTCGCGCGTTCGCGCAACGCGAGGGGCTAGGAAAAGTTGATGGCAGGGAGCTGGCTGTTCTAGGTCTTAAGGGTAGCTATCACGGAGATACAATGGGAGCGATGGATGCATGCGAAGCGAATGTCTACAACGAAAAGGTCGACTGGCACCGCGGAAGGGGCTTCTGGCTCGACCCACCAACCGTAAGGATTGAGGATGGGAAGCCTGTTGTCGCTGAGGCGGACGAAAGGACCACTTTTGGATCGTTAAGCGAAGTGTACGACGTCGACCGTCGGATAGCAGAACAGGACCCACTTGTCGAGGTCTACCGAACTAGGATCGAGCGCGAAATTGGCGAGCGACTCGCACGAGGGGACGGGATGCGCTTCGGAACCTTGATTCTCGAGCCGGTTGTCATGGGAGCTGGAGGCATGATTTTCGTCGACCCGCTATTCCAAAGAGTGCTCATCGACACCGTTCGCACTAACCGCCTCCTCTTCCCTTCCACCTCTTCTCCCATATTATCTTCGTCCACCGAAAAGCTTGCAAACTCGGCACAACCAGTATGGCAAGGACTACCGATAATCTTCGACGAGGTCTTCGTGGGTCTCTACCGACTAGGACGCCCAACAACATCCACCTTCCTTGGCGCGAACGTTCACCCCGATCTCGCCTGCTACGCGAAGATCCTTACCGGCGGCCTCGTACCGATGGCAGTCACTCTCGCTTCCGACGCTATTTTCCGGGCGTTCTGGGGACAACAAAAAGTCGATGCGCTGCTTCACGGACATTCATACACGGCACACCCAATCGGCTGTACCGTCGCAAACCGCACCCTCGACATATTAGAGAACATGAAGGAAGGAGGAGCCTGGAGTGGGGCGACGAACGAGTGGAAGGCAGCAGATGAGCTGGCGATCACTTCTGTGGCGTCGGAGTCTACAAGTTCCCCCGCCGTCTGGAGCTTTTGGAGCAACGCTTTCATCACGAACGTTTCTTCGCTGCCGAATGTTGATGGAGCGATGGCAATCGGATGTGTGCTCGCTATCCACCTCAGTGCAGCCGACTCGGCAGGATACCAGTCGACCGCATCTGAGGCTTTCCTTCGCAGACTGCGGTATGGCGCTCCATTGATTCCTGATTCTCCGACTGTATCACCAGCAGGATCACCATTCAATATCCACGCCCGGCCGCTCGGTAACGTGGTATATTGGATGGCGAGCCTCAACAGCGACCCGTCTACTTTACGGGCCATAGAAGCAGCGATTTTAGACGCCTTGAAATGATAAAGGATGTATAGAGCAAACGAGCCCTCTGTAACGGGGGAGTCAATCACTATTGTGCAGCTGCACAGCGAGCGACCACACTCGAGAAATTCCCAACCATACGTCTGTTGAGCGCTGCCCTCAAACTTATAGAATATAATCCAACAACATATAACAATCAGGTTTACTCAATGACCTTGTCCTCCCCGCTGGTGACACTAGTGGCAGCACTAATGACTTCCTTGGCTTCCGTTTCCTCACTAGCAGTTGGGCTTGCGCCGTCGGTGGCTGATGCAGCGCTCGTAGCTTTGGACGTTGAAGCTGCTTGCAGAGACGCCCGTTTGGATGGCTGGCGTACGAGCATTAGAGGGGTTGAGAAAAGAAACCAGATTGATCAACGTACCGAAAGGGGAGGGACCATAACCGAAGGGACCGATTTTTTCGCACGCTTGACGGCTGAAGTCGAAGCAGCAGCAGATTCGGCTGGGCGCTTCTTTGACTTCGGAGCTGGCACAGCTTCCGAATCGTTGTCGGAAGAAAGGACAAGCACTGCAGTCTTTTTCTGCGAAAGGCGGGCAGGAACATTGCGTGAGCTTCGAAAGTTGATCTACGTAGTGACCAGCTTACCCCAGCCTTTTTCTTTGGGAGCACGACTGGCTCCTCATCATCAGATTCCTAATAAGAAAGACGTTGGTTCCATTGATGGTAAAGTCGTGAAAGTCAAGACACATACAACAGCTCGCTTCTTTGTTGCTTTTTTCGCGGGTGCCTTCACCTTCGCCGCGACTTTCTTGACGGGCTTGACGGGCTTGTCGGACTCCTCAGCCTCATCCTCATCCTGCAGATCGAAGGAAGAACGGGTCAGCATCCACAGTACAGTTCAGCTTAGCTGAAGGCCTACACTGTCCACAACGACAACCTTTGACTTCTTCGCAGCCGCAAGCTTTTTCTGAGTACGCGGTGTAAGTTCTTCGTTCGCAGCGAAAGAAAGGAACTGTTGAAGCTCACGACTGGTGCCTTGCCCTTGCCCTTGCCTTTTGCCTTCGGCTTCTCCTCATCCGTTTCCTCGCTCTCGGATTCTTCGGCAGACGAGCCATCATCGTCTTTGGAAGTCCCCTTCTTGGCGGTCTTCTTACGAACGACGAACTTGCGATCGAGGGTGAGTCTCGTCCTGGGGAAAGTGCTAGATTCCGGGTCGGCTGCGTCCTGAGCCTCGATGAGACTCTGGACATTCTTGCCGGTACGCTGCTCGTAAATGTCGGTGTCGATGGTATCTTTGCTGAGAAGGTAGATGGTCTTGACCGCTTTTTGCTGACCATATCTATAGAAATATTATCAGTAGGTCGGCCAAACACTCAGAGAAAAAGCCGACGACGCACCGCTTTAGGCGACCAATTGCCTGTGTCATAAAAGCCTTGTACTGTTCCGGAGTCTCGGTGAGGAGCGGCGAGACAAAGACGGCCCAGTTGGCAACCGTGAGGTTAGCACCTGGAAGACAAGTTTATTCAGATGAGCTGATTCAGCAAGGCTGAAATAAGCTAACCGCTGGCAGAAGGATCGGTCACTTTCAGCAATAGAACCTTGTGGTCGTGCGACTTGGAATTCTGGAAAGCTTGGAGCATGTCCCTAGAATAATACGTTTCGGGTCAAACTTTTTGTAGCTGTTGAACGTGGGGAAAAAACCACTTACGATCGCTTTTTGGCGCCCCCCTCAAGAACCTCCGTTGGGATGCCGTACGAAGTGAGGGCCTCAAAGACCGTGTCGAAGAGGTCGTCGAACTGAACGAAAACAAGGACGCGGTCCTCGTCTGGTATGGTAGAAATGATGTCGACGAGCTTTTCCAACTTCGCACCAAAGGTTCCGCTCTGCGCTTCAACGCAAAGAGAGCTAGCCGGGACCGAGTGCGCCAGTCGCACTGGAGCTTTGCAGCTCTTGTCGACGCACTCGAACGAAGTGGCGGCGATTTTGACTTCCTCGGTGGGTCCAAAGTGGCCGCAGCACGTGAGGATTGAGATCTTGTCGACGTTAGGGATCTTGCCGCTTTGTACGTCTCGCACAGAGGCGAAGCAGCGTTGGGCGCGGTTGCGACCGAGAAGCTCCTTCTGCACGCGACGAATGAGGTGAACCCGCTCGCGCAGAAACCAGATCGTCTGGAGGCGACTTTCTTCCGAGGTGCGTTTATTGGATTGAAACGGCTTGAGGTCACGATCCTCGGCCATGCTCTTTTTGAGACTTTCGTTCCATTTGGGGATCTTGCCGTCCTTGCAGCCGGCCTTCGCGCAGATGTCGAGAAGCTCCGTTGCCGTAACATCGTCGCCGATGGTTTGACCGATGACCTGCAAGTTAATTCTTTAGCGAATACGATCAAATTCGGGAAGCAAATCCATACGTCGTTGAGCCAGAGTTGGAAGGGCTTGTCATCTGCTTTTTTAGAGCCGACAGATGTCTCGTTGTAAAAGTGGTTGTGGACGAGGAAAGCGTGCATAACCACGCCTGTGCTAACGAGCGCTCGAAGTTGCGTCTTGCAGTCCTCGCTCTCTTGAACGCGGATGCTGTGGATGTGCTCGCAAACGGAGGTGGCGTCGCCCAGTTTGAGTGCGGCCGCGTCCATAGCGAGCGAGAAGTGCGAGGATCGTTTCAACAGCGCCTAGGGGTCAAAGAAGCCTTTAGCTGGGACAGTCTAAAGGCTCGATATAGAGGCGTACCTCTTCCGGAGTTTTGCTCTTGCCAAGAGCCTGGCCAAGTCGCTTTTCACGATCCCCCCCGGCCTTGTTGCCCATTCGAACGATTTTTGTGCTAAGTAGAAGAGATCTATCAGTTGCCAAATGATTTGCAGGACAAGAGCTGAACCCACAGATTCTCGTCAAGAGCCTTGAGGTGATGCAACAGCTCAGAATAAACGCTATAGGGATACCGCACTTTCAGCAGGCAGGTATACGCGGATGGAGGGTGAACCTTACGCAAACTCTGACGTTGGCAACTGCACCCGAACGATCTGTTCTGAGTAGACAATCTCGTCGATTTCCGCGATATTTTGGCGGACGAATTGGTCGAGGACTGCGAGAAGTGAGTGAGCGTAATGCGGGCGAGGAGACGCCTGTTCAGCGTACATTTTTGGCCTACTTCATCACGACGGGCGTGCCACTTGACGGTCCGAACATCCTTGAAGGAATGGAAGCTCTCGGCGTCGGTGCGCTCCTTGGCCCGTCGTGTTTTCACTTGCTTGCTGATAGTTTCGTTCTCATCATCAATACCGAGATGCACGTGCAAGAGGGCCGCGATGCTGGGAAGGGATGAGTCAGTGTCGACCCGGTGAAAATGTTGTACACTGGAGCGCACGTCTTAAGCTCCCCGAAGTCCTTGAGCGGTGGAGTTCCCGACAAGATCCATCGGATGGCGGCTCGGAACGTGCGGACGGCTGTGAGCTGGACATCCTCGAGGTATGTAAACTCGTCGATGACCAAACGTGCAAATCTAAAGACCTCGCTTCAGAGTTGGACAAAGGTACTGGGGAAGCTTAAAGGGAAACTCACGCAAACATGGCGAGGGGCGGAGCCTTCATGTCGGTCCAGTCTTTGGTTTTCGCAAGGTTCCACGGATCAGTCTCGGTTTCGACTGCCTTTTTCTCCTTCTTGACTTTCACAGGCTTCGGCTCAGGGATCTACAAGAAGTTTCTGTCCTTCAGTGACTTGCCACAATCCTGACAGCGAGGGCAGCGAACCTTTTGACCTGGTTTCTTCGAGGCCTCCAAGCGGGCCTGCTGCGCCGCGTATGCAGCTCCCTTCTTTCTCTTCTCCGGCTCCTCGGCGAGCTCGACGGTGTTCTTGCGGCAAGTCTTGATGTGAGCGAGGGCTGCAGCGGCACCTTCATTTCGTAGTCGATCGATTTGAGCAGGTAGAGCAGCGCTGGCCTCGTTCACGCGAGTGCGGAAGTAGCGTCCTGCATTCTTGTCGAAGGGCAACTTGACTCCACAGAAATCGCCGCTGAATGTTATGTTACTTAGCAACATCTTCTTACGCGGATTGAGTACGCGGGCTTACTGGTATTCCCAGTATTTGGGGCTCTTCAAGATGGTGTCGGCAATGAGTACAATATCGGCGTCGATGAAGTCTTGGACAGTGTTCTTTTTGAGGTCGTTGATATCTTTAAGAGTGACAAGCTTGAAGCCATCGGCAGCAAACTTCTTCATCTCTGACGGCCATTGGTTAGTCAAATGCTGGAAAAGGAGGGTTCAGTAAAGTGGCGACAACAAGAATGACTGCGAGCGCACCGCTGGGACAATGATGAGCGTTGCCTTGATTCCGATTCGATCGGTGTCGGTGGGGATTGTGGCGGTTTCGAGTTGGGAAGAAATCAGACCAAGCATGATAGCGGTCTTTCCGTATCCAACTGCGAGGTGAATGAATGACGGAAGGTAAGTCACAGCTCAACGGCTTTCGAAGAAGAACCTTACCCTCGTCGGCCAGAACACCACCACGGACGTGAACACTTCGAGTGGCCTTCGTCTCTGCATGCCAACCCAATTGAGGCAAGACCGCCTCGGCGATTTCTTCCTCTTCCCAGGGTATCGGAGAGACTTCTTGAGCCTTCATCCAGGTGAGAGAGCGGAGCTGTTCTGGTCGAAGTTTTTGCTTCTTGAAGTGCGGAGGCTGATCGCAGGGGGCGTCGTGTTTGTTACTCGCCAAAGTAAACGTGGTGACGTCCCTGCCCCGACCGTATCCAAGGTCGATTCCATCGGCGGGTGTTAGACGCCACTCGACTGAAGGATCTTCTTGGCGGAATGACCGGTTCGAGTCGGTCGGGAGGGAAGCTAATGCCTTGTGAGCGAGGGACGCCACGTTGAGACCGATCCTAAAGTCGAATGATTCCCCAACCTGTCGAGTCTGGACAAGCATGGGAGCGGGGCGGGCTTTCAAAGCCTGCAGGTATGTAATGGGTTAGTGGCAGGTTTTCTTGCGAAACCTCCGAAGAATCCACAAACCTGCTCATATTTGGCCGCTTCGACACCATCTTCGATAGCCTTAACCGCGTTGACTGCAACCTTGTTGGGCTTGACGTAGCGCACAGGTGGAGGCGGCGGACAGCAAGTCTTGCAAAGGTCCAGCGTCTGGGCAAGGAAGAAGGATCAGATGACCGATGATCTCTGTATCTTCTTGGAAGTGCTCACCTTCAAGTCAAGAGTCTGCCAGCTCTGAAGGGTAGTCCATTGCGGGAGGCGCGCGAAGACCCACGCGAACTTGGAGAAGAAGTCAGGACCGTCTTGAGCGAGGGCGATCTCACGCCAAGTTGATTCAGCGTCAACAATTTCTTCCGTCTTTGCAATGTGAATACGGGCCGAGAGGAGGCAGTCGGCGGAGGAGCAAGAGGAAGCACCGGCGGAGAGGGCTAGAGGCGCACTTGGCATCGAGATAATGGATGCCTCGACGTCGTCCGTCACTCCTCGTTCGACCTTGGAGCCGGGAAGATTCGACCATGCAGAATTGATGATTAGAGCCAGCGTTTGAGGTCCTTTCTCTTTGCGAGTGACGGGCCACCATTTGGCTGGCAGACACGCAATTGGGGACCGGTACGATCCATAGTCGAGTCGGTCACACGAGTTTGCGAAGACGAAGCAATCAAGTTCCGCTTCGCCAGAGCGACTAGGATCGAGGAAAAGGTAAAGAGGCTCTTCGTCCGGGTCGATGGGCGTCCTGCGGTATAAGGAGTTGTTGGGTGCTCCACATTTGCGCTCGAGGTGGTATTCTCCATCAATTTGGCGATCGAGCTGAGGATATGGAAAGCCTCAGTGTGAAGGTTCAAGATCTACAGCGTTCCGAGCTCACCAACTTCACCGCTTCCGGTGACGCAACGACCTTGAGCTTCGACGCTCGAGTCTCTTTCTCGAAAGGCGGCAAACCCAAGTCCGCTCGCCATGAGGGAACTTCGTCTCCAACGTGTTCAATAGTGACACTTGTTTTTTCGACTTTCTTGAGGGAGGTTCGGACGTCCCAGGCGCCGTCGATGATGGAGGTGGCGTCCTTTTTGAGGAAAAGTCGTGCGACTGGCTCATGCAAGAAGACGCGGAAGGGGTCATTGGCCGGGAGCTGAACATTGATATGTTAGCCAGTGGCCGAGCTTTTGCAAGAGAAACGAACTTTGGTATCAGCTTTGATGTATAGAGTCCACGAAGAACCCTTGGGATCGAGCGTAAGCTTGAGGGTGGCGTAGGCGTTCCCGAAGGTGGCGACCCAGCGCTCGCGACGAGTAAGACTCCTGAAGTGGAACTGCGAAGAAAGAAGATAAGTTCTAAATCTCGCTTGAATGCCTTGAGTCACAAATACTCACTTCGTGGCTGTCTAGCGCGGCAGGGATCGCATCGAGGAACGACTTCTTGATGGAGGTGTTCACGGGAACTTGGTCGGCCTCGAGCGCAGCGATCTTCTCCTTGAGAGACTCTAACTCGAAGCCTTCGAGCTTGAATCGCATTGGCAGCGCACGCTTGACTTCCGACTCGAAGGCGTCCGGGTGTAGCCTTTCGCCCATGCTCTTGACGAAGTCATGCTCAGGGCGCCCTTTGCACTCTTCACACGCGGAATGTCCACAAGCCACACATGTGTATATGGCAGCGGTAGCGATTCGTCGACGGCCTTCACATTCGCACTTTCGAGAGCTCTGGTCGGCACGAGCAAGCATTGATGGGTCGAGTGCTTCGACCGAACTGAGGTTGACGGCGTGTTGCGTGAGGCGTTCTTCGCCCTGGATTCGTTTCTCA
Source organism: Phenoliferia sp. Uapishka_3 (assembly GCA_035521515.1). Lineage (NCBI taxonomy): Eukaryota > Fungi > Basidiomycota > Microbotryomycetes > Kriegeriales > Kriegeriaceae > Phenoliferia > Phenoliferia sp. Uapishka_3. The sequence continues at coordinate 20,049 of JASZXU010000227.1, forward strand.
ACGGCGACGATGGTGGCGGCCTCGGCGGCTGCTTTCTCGGCGGCTGAGTCTTCCATTACGACGTCGGGCTGTTCGATCAGCTCGAGGGTGTGTCCGGCAACTTCAAGAGCGGCGAGGATAGCAGAGCCGACAACGGTGGAAGACCTGGCAAAGTAATTCATGCTTAGCCGGAGGCAGATGAAGAGGAGAGTTTCATCGAGGGACTTGCATGGCGTTTCCAGCCAAATCCGCAAGTTGATCCTCGGACTCGCGAGTCAAAAGTAATTTTTCGATTGGGATGCCTTGAAGCGAAAGGGCCTCCTCTCCGATCAAGGGACCACCGCGAGAGGTGAGGAACGGAATCATATTCGGGGTCAGGCACTGTCGACAAGGAATCAGTTTGGACGTTGAGCTTTGAACGTAAGGAGCTTCGCCTACTGGAGTGATGCCATAAACAGGGCTGGACGTCGTTCGGTCGACGTTTTGCGAGAGATTCCAGATCGCTGATTTAAAAACTGAAGAAAGCGAAGGTCGAAAGAGTCAGATCACGACTCACAGTGCTTTGAGAGCGGGCAACAGCACTTACGAATGTCGACGTTCTTTTGCGCTTGCCTTAAGCCGCTGATGTCGATAAGATCCGTGACCCTCTCTGTTTGCACCGCGGTCCAAGCCGGCCAAATGCCTTCCACTGGATCCGGAGGTCCACCTCCATCTTGCCATCCCGTAAGATACCTTTTCGTACCCAGCTGCTCCTCGTCGCGAGATCGGTGATGCCGACTTTCGCACTTTGCCCAGTCCGTTGGAGCACGCTTTTGGCCATCGATACTCAGCTTCGCCGTCGAAAGTGCGGCGCGAGCTCGGGTTATACGAGGGTCGTCTGAGGGGAGGAGGAACGCCTCCAGAGAGACGGAAGCTGGTCGACGAAGTGCAGTCATTTTGTTCTTCCATTTTTGGTCGAGACCGGGACCGGAAGACTTTGGTGTCGCGATGAGGTCTAACGAATTAGTGGCACAGTCAGGAGGGCTCGAAAGTGGAAGATGGGTGAAAAGCCTACAGCCTCGAGTACGAGTGTGAGGAATGTAGTACGCCCTGGATGAGAAAATCAGTACCGAGTCTTAGTTCTGAACGAGAAGCAGTCAAAGATTACTTGGTATCGAGGCGGACGAAATCTGCCCGGTACTCGATCTTTTCAAATTCCTCTGAGACGGCCCCCCAAGGTGCGCCCGAGACGTTCTCGAGGATCACAATCTTTGGCTTATGCCTTGTGACATAGTCGAGCATACCGAAGAAGGTACGACCACTCTCGCCACCGGCTTTGATGGTTTTCTTCTCCGTGTTGAGTGGGGAGTAGTCGACGCAAGATGTCCCCGCCACGCTGGAGTGAAAAAGCAGTCAGTTTTTTTGCGCCCGAGCAAGCAATCCGAGGCACACTCACAGCATATCGATGTTTCCTGGAACTGCAGCCAAACCTCCGTAGGCAGTGGTCGCCTCGTCGTCTCCCCTGGTGGAGGCGAAGCTGTCGTTAATGTTGCGACAGTGAGTATATCTCGCCCTTCGAGGCTTACAGTTCGGTCACGTCGCGGAAGAGAAGTGGAGGAGAGAAGTTGCGCTCAATGTAGGCCTGAACATTAGATTATTGCGCGTCAGAGCCGAACCACAATTGATGGACGCGCCGACTGACCTGCTTAAATGGCTCAATCTCGCACGAGAAGATGTGCTCAACTTCGAGCGTCTGCCCCTTTACCTTCCCAATCACGCTCGAAACAATGCCGAGTGCTAGTAGGGGTGATTCGGTTCCACTAAAGATTGGATAGGGTCAGCAATCCTTGTCGGTCAGAGACAGAGGCCGAAAGAACTCACCTGCACATGGTGCCAACGCGGAGCTTGCGCCCCTTTAGCCTCTGGACTGCTGCGTCAAGATTGGTCCTCCTGACAAGGTCACTGAAGATGTCGTCGAGGGAGACGATGGGTGGTAGGTTCTCGTCGATGCCCTTGCAGCGTCCAGCCCCGGGTCCATCATCATCTCCATCATCTCCATCATCCAAGGGTTCGCCATCCGATCCAATTTCCTGCTGTTTCTTTGCTTTCTTCGGCTTGCGCTTTGGGGCAGGTTGCTTCGTCCATGTCGCCTTGTTAAACAAGTCGTAAGCTTTCACGGGCTGCGGAAACGCGTCGAGCAATTCTCAGCGCTCGCGTCCCCAGTCTCCTACGAGGACTACGACCCAACAAAAAAATTGAGGCTCACCTCTTCCTCTGGAACCAAGTCCTGCTCGTCGTCGGACGCATCCTTGACGCTCTTGGCGTCTGAGCCCTCGCTCTTTGCGTCGCTCTCATCAACCACCAATTCCGCATCTGAGACCTCGTCTTCTTCCTCCTCCGCATCTGGTGCATCGTCCATGCTGAAATCTTCGTCGTCGTCCTGTGCGCGAGCTTTTGAGGCGCGTCTGTTCGTTGGTTTTCCTACGGCCTCCGACGCGTCCGAGTCCGAGGGATCCTCGTCGAGACCTGCGTACGATATCTTGGCGGAGTCTCGCCTGGCTGGCCTGGCGGAACTCATGACCAGAGTCTATGAGGTTTGAGGGAGAGACTGAAGGTACTCTCGCAGAATATCAAGCTAGAAATACCCCCTGAACTTCCCTGAACCTCCGCATCTCTGGCTTGTTGTTCTTACCAACCTTCGAAGCGAATGTCGCTAACACCAAATCCACAAGCAGATCACAGGTGCCCCATATGTCCAATTGTCAGTGGCTCCGACGCGCTGTCCCCTTCGACTCTTCCCTATCTAGACCTCGCCGCAAGGGCATGTCGGGACGCACGGTCTGGCCAGGTAACGCTACATGCGCGACACCTGGATGCAAATGGGTCATTATCACCGGAAGACCAGACTGGCGGCCTGGGGTCGCCGTGCATGGCCGCTCTAATTTTGAGGAGTGGCTAGGGAGCGCTGAAGTTCGACGGAGGATGGGAGAGGCGTGAACGAAACAGATGGGACGGCATTTGAAAGTACTTCAGGCCGGAGCAAGTCAAATGTGGCTTGGTCGCAAGGCAGCTCGCCGAGCGACTGCAAAGCGAGCAGGGGAGGCCAACACCCTGGTCCCTGGGGCGAGGGGACCACCGCCTGTCTTGAAAGATTTCCACATCCTCCGCGCTATACTAGGAGCCTATCGCAGCCACACTTCCACTCGCCTACTAATCGTGGAAAAGTCCTGGCGACCGCGCCATCGTCCGCGACTGACTGAAAAGCCTCGCCGTGTGTTCAAGTGGTCAATGCCACTTCAGCCCAGCCCTGCCCTTCACATAAGCCCGGTGAGTAACTGTATTTACTTCCAGCAGTTCTTTCTGACTGCCTATTTTTCTGTCCTTCAACTGCCCTTGACCCGAGTGAAGTGCGCCTGAAGACATGTTATCCGAGGCCGCGTCGAATCGTCGGTCAAAAGAACCTGTTGTTCTGGCTCTGCATGCGATGCTTATCGAAGTAGCTGTGCTTATGAAAATTCTGCTATTTAAGGCCTTAAAGAATATGTATGACGTTGTCGCGTGAGTTTCGAGTGGGGACCGTATCGACATCGGTCAGACTGGAAAAGGATGTGAGAATCTTCCTCTCTTTTCCTATCATACAAGGGTGCTTGCTTACTTTTTCCTATGATACTAGCTGTCAGGTTTGCATTGACAGGCTCGCCACTCAAGGCGGCGGTGTCCTCGGATAACGATCTGTCCGGGCAGATCCACGCATCGCGTCCCCCATCTTTTTCTCTCACCCTCTCCACTTCCGCTCGATTCCAGCTTTCGACTTCGCACAGATGTCTACAGAAGACTCGGCAGTGCGCATCTTCTTCAGCCCGCCTTTCGTAGTCCTTCACGACGAGATCTTGTCTCTCCTCGCTCTCGACCCCACCATCCACACCTGCCTACCGCTCCTCGGAGTCTCGCGCTATTGGAGGGAGCTTGTTTTGGAGAAGCTCGTCGCACCTTTCTCCGAAGCGGCAAAAAATGGAGCTCATGGAAAGACTGGGGCAACGGAGAGTTGGCCTGTGCTCGGTCAAGACGACTTCCTAATGCACGTACGACGAGATTTCCTTCTTTTACCAACGCAAGCGTCCGAAGATGGCTGACGCTAATCATACACGCAGATTGTGAAGACTGAACCTTACTTCGGAAATGAAGACCCAGATTCAGAGACCGTCGACCTTCGTCAATACTTCTCGCCTCCGACGTTTTACTTCTTGGAGCAAGGCCTTCAGAGGAAGGCTATCGTTTTGAGTCTGTACGCAGATGACATGGCTACCCACATCGAATAGAAACCAACTCAACTTTTACATCACCTCTACAGCTCCCATTACGACTCCGGGAGACGGCTTTGCACATTTAAGCCAGTGACCGAGGCGCTTGGGAAACTCGATTTTCGCACGCCTTGCTACGAACCAATGAAGCCATTCATCGACGTTGCCGCCGAATCGCACTATACCTGCCTCTCGGGCGCTTGGTTCCGTGCTAGTGACTCGAGCTCCAAGTCCCGACAGCAAGACCCGGACACCGAAAATGACTGGGATGTTGAACTCGCGGCAGCGCCTAATCGTTTTCCTCCCCGTGCTTTGGACTTCATCGCCGATCCTCCCCTGGGAGAAACTGCAACGATACAGCGAAGCGTAAAATTCTTCCGTGCTTGGAAGGGCTGGAAAGCTTGTGCGTCAGAATTTTCACATTTCGATGGCGGAAAGAGCAGGCTGACGTCTTCGGTTTTAAGCCTGGCGTGTTGAAAGGCACGAGCAAGTGCATCCTACTTTCAGCTTCATGACGAGTGGTGCACCAGACATCCACTGTACCCTCACCGTCCGTCAAGTGACGTGCCCTCTCCTCGACCTCTACCGCCCTCCCGAGACGCATTCGACGGATCCCCTCGACCCGTACGAAGATGAAAGCGATGAGGATTACGGAGAGGAAGAAGCTGAGGAGCAGAATGAAACGGGTGGCGACATCGCGGAGAGTGTTGACGCCTCGAAGGCTGTGGAGAAGAGGTCCTGCTTGCCCGCGTCGTGTCTTGTGTGTTAGCTTAGCAAGATTGAGGTAAATGCTTCGCAGATGAGATGCTGTGTCTATTCGTATTCCCCAAAGCTTGTATGGCTCGTTTCTGAGGCGTGCGCTCTCGCCTCCTTCTCCCCAGTCAGTCCCTTGCCACAGACTTCGCAGCGGAGCCTGGCAATAGAATACGAGGGTCAGCTCTTGGCTAGCGCAAAAGAAAGAGAACAGACACAACGCACGTAAATGACGCTGTATCCGTGTAGGCATGTCTGGCCTTGAGCTTGCCGACTAAACTCAAGGCTGCCGCGACCACCGAGTCTTGCTCGACAGGGAACGACGTCTGGTCAAAGTCGATGTTGGGTGGAGGAAATGTAGAGGAAGCTTCCGGAGGCGAGTACGAGAAGGTCAGAGCATCATAATCTGTAAGTACAGGCTTGATTCAGTACTGGAAGAAACTCTGATTTTGAAATGTGCTCACGAATGCCTGAGTATACAACAAATACCGAGTTGGAATAGCCCTCGCCCTGCCCGAATCTATCTATGCGCCCCGTAGAAACGTCCATAGAGCAGATCTCGACTTTCGAGTGCTTCGAGAAGATACTTAGCTCAATGGCACCTCCCCAGCTGTCCTTTCCCGTTATTGTCTTGACGTAAGATTCGGGGCTTCGACCAAGGACAGCCTCAGACCATGTTGACGGGTCAGAGAGTACGGCGTCTGCCACCACTATTATTCCCAATATATGTCAGAGTAACGAAGGAGAAAAGTGGGATGAATACGGCTCACCTTTTCGCAAATGAGTCGCAGAGTCGGCTCTCCCAGGATCCGTTACCAATCCAACAGCACGGAACAAGCAGCTGTTATCGTCCGGGACCGCCTGTCAATTTCGGGTGACATTAGAAGTCATAATCACAAAGAAAGAGAAGGGGGGACGAACCCGAAGAACGAGGTAGCCACCATCGAGCTCAACAAAGTCGGGAGATGCAGCGGTACCACCTCTGGAAGACGCCGGTAGCGATGTTGTTGATATCGGCTCCACTCGCTTAGGCTGAGCAGCAGTAGGCGGTACTGGCGGCTTGGCTGGTGGAGGAAGAGAGGTCGATGGCGAGCTTGTCTGTGCGGGGGCGGTTGGCGAGGAAGCTACTGGATAGTCCTCGCTCAGTTCTGCGAGTATGATGGGCTCTCCATTCTTGATGCCGAGTGAGGAAAGTGTTGTTTCTGGTGGGGTGGAAGGTGGAAGTGGCTTGGGAGGGAATCCGAGACGCACTGCAGCCGAAGCCAGAAGTGAGCTGAATGCTGCAACTCAGAAGGACTATAGATCGTACAGTCTTGTTTAGTGACAAGGATCTCGGGGTACTCCAGGTGGATCTTCTCGCGAAGCTCTTGAAGAGTGCAGTCCGCCGTTTCGAGTTGAATACTGGAGGTGCCTCTCGAGCCGCTAGATGTGAAGTCGAGGTGAGCATGCCTGGCTTACCATCTTGATATGAGATATGAGCGCCCACCGGAGACGGATAGTGAGTGGCATGTCGTGAGGTGTTATTAGGGAAGATGAATTCTCTAGCTGAGCTTTGGAGGCTGGCGCTGACTGTGGCCCGAGCGCTTCGTGGCGTCGTCATCGATCGTGCATACATTACCTAATCATCCAAGAATACGAGTAATTTGAAGGTGTTCTCCTCAGGCTAGAAGTGCTGTAATGGGTCCTAAGACAATTTGTTCGAAGGGCTTTCGCTCTACTACTGCTCCCCCAATTTAATCAAGAGTCCACCCGCCGAACGCCACTGTCGACGTCGCCTTTTCTTGGGCAAATATTAAATACCGGCTCAACCTATCCTCCGGACACTGCTTAGATTCGTCGTCTGGACAAACAAATGATCCCCAAACTATACTTCGTCGCGTTAAGGTTTGTAAAGGTTGTCGCCTCCCAGGCCAGAAAGACGTTCTGCGATTCAAAGTCCGCGGCGAGAGCAATATCGGATTTCCGAGAAGAGTCAAGCGTGACTCTCGCATGTACGAGCAGCTTTTGAGTGGCTCGAAAGCATCCTTTACCTCATCTTCGCCACCAATCATACCTTTGTAGGAGCCATGTCGAAAGATTCGACTCATGACGCGAACGGTGCGGCACTCACTTACGAAATCCAGTGCTCCGCCGTGAAGAAGAATGGCTACGTTATGATACAAAAACATCCCTGCAAGGTAGGCTCTTTCAATATCCTGCGTTTCTCTCGGACCCCGCCTTAGCTCGACATTCACTTCAGGTCGTTGATACGTCGGGCAAGAACAAAGTCCACATTGTTGGTATTGACGTAAGGCCAAAATGCCCGTCTCAGCTCAGTTCAGCATCAACAACTGCATTATTCCGCACCGTCACATATTTTTACGGAGCACAAATACGAGTCCCTCTGTCCCATTGATTCGACCCTCAACGCGCCAAGCGTCACCCGAACCTCATACAAGCTTGTCTCCATCGAAGGCGCCGACCCAAACAGGACTATGACTCTTCAGCATTCGGACGGAACGCTAAGAAACGACGTCAAGGTTCCCCACTCGGACCTAGGCCTTGCACTTCAGCTTGATTATGATGATGGAAAAGATCAAGAGGTCACCATGATTAGTGCTATGGGTGAGCTGCATACTTGGAGATCTCATGAATTTTTTGGAAGCTTGATCATGGTGGTAACGATAGGCCAGGAAAAGATCGCTGCTGCGCGAAGAGTGTGTAGCCTGCTGCCTGGTCCGCACCTCGCACGCCTAGCTGACTTTGATCCCACCTTTCCGAAAGGTTTGATTCGGCTCTTGCAAGATCTACGTATTAGTAGGGTAGTTCGGAAAACGGATAATTTGAGGAAAAACATATGGTCAGACGCTTTCGCTTCAGAAGATGAGCCTTACAAGCGTCGCCCGGGAAAGAATCTTTTGAAGGTATCCTTAAGCAGGACAATGTTCGAGTGTCGATGAATAGATTTCATAAGAGCATTGGCGCCCGGAAACCCATCGAGATTCGAAGTACGGGAGGCGAGCAAATTTTTGCACATTCTCTCTTTGACTTCATCTACACCGACCGCTTGCTGACGCAGCTTCCAAAACTGATGCTACTGTTATCAGCTTCATTTCCTCTTTTTACTTCACATGAACCTTCACCCTGCTGCTGTTACAAGTCCCTCTTGATCCGTTGCCCCTCGCCGGGGCCCAACCTCCAGACGAAAGAAAAACCACCACCTTCGCCGCCTCAACTCAGCGCAAACTTCAAGCCACTTTCCTCCCCCAATAGATCGTTTAACCTCTTCAAAGCCAGCACGCCCCATCCATTCTGCTTCAGCGCGAGCGTGGTGAAAATCAGTCCCTGTAGCTCGATCTGGGTGCGTTTCGCAGCGGACATGGTGTCGATGGCGCGTGTAGGTGCGTTGGCGTCAGGGGAAAAGGAAGGCTTGCAGACGCGCCGGAGTTGAGGCGTCGAGAAGAAAGATGCATGCAAAGAGAAGGGGCGGAGGGCGTCTGGTACGTGGGCTTTCTGAGAGGACGTCCAGAGCGACCCACGAACGTCGCAGATTATGTCGTTCTGGACAAGCACGGGTGTCGCCTCCATCCACTGTGCATATCTCGTCCCTAGCTGCTACGCTCACAAAAGAACTTGCTAAGGTTAGCGTTCTATCTGTGACGTTCTCACCACTCACCTCATCAGAAAAGACGATTCCCATCTCTCCCTCTGCATGTTGCTCGTTCCAAGTGATATCCAATGGCTCAGGATTCTTACAGCCTTCCGTGAGCTGTGCAATTCGCTGGAAGCAACCTCCAAACATCGCTTTGAAGCTGTTTTCGGTTCCGAGGACGTAAGAATGGAGTTCTGACATGGAAAGGGGCGGCTGGCGAAAGACGAGAGGGACCCCAGGATGACACATCTCTTTATGCGTTGACCAGATCTACCAGCGCGTGTGAAGGGTTGGCGAGCGACTCGGCCAATGTGGGGAGAAGAAAAGGACGAACGAGAGCTAGGTGTGCTTGAGAGCAGAAGAAAAGTTGGCGACAGCGCGAGCACCTCAACTTGCCAGGCGCTGGGCAAACGGCACAGATCAGCTTGCTTGAATCGGGGGAAGCCGACATTGTCTATTCGTGATGGGAGGGGGAAAGAGAGACACGGACACCACTTTTCTTTATTGGAAGATCTTTGAGCTCGGACCTGGCCCGCGCTCCGCGGACGTAGGACGGACCCGGCTGTGGCAAGTTTTTGCGTCGTTCGATTACGAAAGTTAAGTGTTCTCACACAGATGTCTGGGTGTACCTGGTTTCCCATGTAGTTTTTTCTCCTGAGGTCATGGTCCCTGGTATCGAAAGAATTTACCCGATCCCGCAAAGAACAAGCAACATGGTGTGTGATTCTCCTCGACAAAGTAAGCTCCCTACACGAATACAACTCCCCTCCCACAATCTCGCCTCACACTCTCCTTCACTGTCGCCCTCAGTTGTGCAACAGCATCCCACCACTCCCTGTCTCTTAT
>JASZXU010000228.1:0-29513 GCA_035521515.1 Phenoliferia sp. Uapishka_3
CGTAAATGCCCAAATCTCATCCGCCGTGACCGCTCCTCTTCCGATACTTCCCGCTGCTTCCACTACTATGAGAGAGTCTCTATCGAGTCCGCCGGGGTAGCATTGTACTACTTTCCTGCCTGCGACGACGAGCAATGCGTATCCACATCCGAGCGGTTCCAGCGCCTCTATTGCTCTCCTGACGTCCGATTCCGATATGTCGTTGGCCGATGGTTTCCCAGTAGTGGGTTTTCGTCCTCCATTCCGCAACAGCTCCACCTTCTGTATGACCTCTTCCAGCGCAACCAACCCCCCACCTCTCTCCCTCGCGGCCAGGCAAACATCCACCACCTGCACCCCAAGGGCATAATACCAATCTCCTACTCCCATCTTATCCCACAATCCTTTTGCGCCTCCTCCGAGAGGGTCTACGCCTATTTCTTGGCAAAGCTGGGAGAAATGTTGTCGGAACTGGGGGGAGGAGAGGATCTTTTGGCGGTGGCGGGTGGAGAATGAAGAGAGAGAGGATTTAAAAGTGGCCATTGTTGATTCGAGGACGGCCATTTGGGTTGTGAGGAGGTCGGAGGAGAGAGTCGAGTAGGATGAAGTGGTGTCGATGTGACGCTGCAGAGACGACATTCCTACATTTCGACGCATGATGTCGCGACGCTTGGCGAACAGGAATATGAGGACGAGAAATTGTGTTCAGGTTTGAAGCTCGTGCGGACAGGAAGATAGCGCTTGCCGCACGCGCCGCCAAGTCCGACTTCGGCACGTCCGCCGGCGCGCCACTCTCTTCTCTTTCGTCCATTCATCACATCTTCCCTTCCTCTCCGCTCTGCCGCAAGATGAGCAGACTGCGGCCAAAAATCGACACGGCCCTCCAAAGCGCTCCCCCACCACCGCCCGCACACAGTTCTCATTCAGAAGGGCAAAGAAGGTTCCTCTTCACCTCTTCTATCAGATCTCTGACCCGTTACACGTTCCATCAGCTACCCTTCAAGAAAAACCATCGCCCTCCTCCTCCTCGTCATCCAAAACGCCAGCGTCTCACTCCTAACGCGTCTTTCTCGCGTCCCACGACCAGGTCACAGGATCTACAACTCAAGTTCGGCAGTTTTCATCGCCGAAGTGGTAAAACTATGTATCAGCTTTACGATGCTAGTCCGGGAACGACGGGAGATAGGGCGGGGGAAGAAAGGACGAAGGAGTGGAAATGGCGTTGTTTGGGAAGCTCGAATGGCAATTTGGGATTTGCTCGTAAACCAGAGAGTCGACATGCTCAAATTGAGTGTCCCAGCTGCTTTATACGCACTTCAAAACACCCTTCTTGTGCGCCTTTACTTCCGTCCTGCCGCTCTGTCTCGCTCACCATCCAACAACTCCGCAGTACACCGCTCTATCAAATCTCGACGCTGCTTCCTACCAAACAACCTACCAACTCAAACTACTCACCACCGCTTTATTCTCAGTCCTGTTCTTCCGCACCCACCTTTCCCTCACCAAATGGTTTTCTCTTCTACTCCTTACAATAGGAGTAGCCATCGTCCAGCTCGAGTCGAGCTCACAACCAATGTCCGCATCGGAAAGGAGCGCAACGAATCCTAAAGTTGGATTAGCGGCAATTTTGTTGGCGTGTGTTAGCTCGGGTCTGGCGGGGGCTTGGTTCGAATATGTTCTGAAGGCACCTGCGCCGACACCGGAAGACGACGAACAACCAGAAACGCCACTAAGCGCCAACTCCCCCTCATCACCTTCCTCCACCACTTCCTCCAAATCACGTTCTTCCTCCTCCTCTCGATCCTCGGCATCACTACAACTTCGACTAAATTCACCGAGTCTTTGGGCGCGAAACGTCCAACTCTCAGTCCCGTCGTTGATATTCTCATTTTCGGGAGTGCTGTTGAGCCCAGAGTGGCATAGGATTAAAGAACATGGAATTTTGGAGGGATTTACACCGCTGGTATGGGGTGTGGTGATGAACCAGGCAGCGGGAGGACTGTTGGTCGCTATGGTGGTGAGGGAGGCGAATAGCGTTGCGAAAGGTTTTGCGACCTCGATCGCTATTATTTGTGAGTTTGGGCTCCGTGGATGTGGCTGGAGAGTTGAGCTTGATACCAAACATTAAATCTTAGTGTCAACCTTGGCTGGGATTGTGTTTTTGGGGATGGTGCCCGGTTGGCTGTTCATTACGGGGGCCGCCCTCGTCATTACGTCGACGATTATTTACGCTATGGATTCCTCGTGACGACAAAATTGACCGCAGAAGTTGGAAGACCGTGAACTGTAAGTATCTCGTTGGAAGCAATGATACCCCGCGCATCCTATACTGCCCAGAGAACCACCGCCTCCGACGTTCCTCTTAAAAGCCAAGGCGAGTGATTATCCCACAATCTGACCCCCGTAATCTGCGAGCCGACGAAATAATTGTCACAGGTCAAAGTCACTTCGGAACGGACAAAAACCAGCCAAGCCATCAGCTCGGGTAGCGAGTGCTGACTCCCTCGACCTCGGAGGTGTGTCATGGCGACCGCCGGTTCGCGATATAAGGCTCTGCTTGTCTTTTGTTCTACTTCTCTTCACCCATTCACTATATCAACATGTCTGACTTCAAGCTCCCCGGATTCCCCCAAGAACTCACTGAGACCGTGAGTGAGTCTCGCATTCTTCCCTGCCCGACCTTAAGCTCACCCTATTCCTTCACAGACGCGCACAGACGTCTATCCTGCTGTCTCACCTTCGCATGCCCTCGCAGACTCCGCAAAGAACCTCACTGGAGCTGTTGTCATCACCGGATCAGGACGTGGGATCGGAAGGGCGACTGCTCACGCCTTTGCTCTTGCCGGAGCTCCAAAGATCGTGCTCACTGCGCGGTCTGGTCATGAATTGGATGAGGTGGAGGCCTTCATCAAGAAGGATGTGGTAAATGTTAAGGTGATCAAAGTTGTGGCGGATGTTTCGAGGGAGGAAGATGTTAGGAGGATTTTTGAGGCGGCGGGCGACGTTGAAGGTTAGTGCCGGAGACTTTCATTTTTTAGGACTGGACTTTCACTGATTGATGATTATACAGTTCTCATCAATAACGCGGGAGCTTTCGAGGGTGTGAGTAGCGTCGGAATATTCACACAGGGAGAGATGCAGTCTGACATTTCAAGTATCGCAGCTGAAGACCATCGGAGAGAGCGAGCCTGGTGACTGGGTTCGCACGTGGGATGTCAACATCAAAGTAGAGGACTTTACTTGAGCCATATTCACATTATCTGACATTTCTTTGAACTTGAGGGAACGTATCTCGGCACTCGAGAGCTTCTCAGGCAGATTGAGGCCAAACCTCGCGCTTCCCCCGTCACAATCATCAACACTTCCAGCTTGGCGGCCGCTCTCAACATCCCAAAGATGTCTGCATGTGAGATCTCTTAGGACTTGCTTTGTGTCCTTCCTTGAATTCGCCTGATTACTTTCTGACGCCCCCCTCCTTCCCTTTTGCTTTCGATAGATAATGCCTCCAAATCCGCCCTCAATCGGCTCACTGAGCTCACCCACTACGAGAACCTCGGGACTGTTCGCGCTTTTGCCTACCACCCAGGGTGCGTCTTCTCTTCCTGTCTACCCCTCGTTTCCTCCCGCCCGCTGACGCCCAACTACCTTTCAAAAGAGGAGTCAACACCAAAATGGCACGAGATTCCTTCGGAGAAGAATTCATCAAGACTGCTGCCGGTTCCACACCTGAGCTCGCGGCAGGTTTCGCTCTTTGGCTTGCGACGAAGTCTGAGTCGGATTTCTTGAGTGGACGATATACGTCTTGTAAATGGGTGAGTATCGTGCTTGATTCCGTTTCGGGGGGTCTCAGTGATGTGTTTGCTGAACACGGTGCTCGGGATCAGGATGTCGAGGAGCTGGTCGCGAAGAAGGATGAGATTGTGAAAGAGGGATTGTTGTTCACCGTGATTCGCGGTCAGGAGCCTAGCAGGTTATAGTATGAACTAGGCGTGGATTGAGAATTGAGGCTTAGTTTCTTGTAAATTTCTCAGTGACGGTAAGAAGGGCCACGCTACGCTGTTGAACGAGATGCCGGTGCGAGTACTGCGACGCTTCAGCTTTGTACCTTTGCATGGGTGGCGTAGATATCAAAAATTTGCCTTCGCTGGATTGGGCAGTATGTGATCCTTGAGCTGTGAGTCCGAACATCTCCTGAGGATCAGAGTGCCACTTCCCAAGTGTCTCGCACCTGACTTTAACGCCCACGGGACGCGTGGCTCGTTCGGTTCTCCCACAATCTTCACCACAATCGAGCTCAAATACGTCGATTACTCTATCTTCAAGACTCTCTAGAGGATGAAGCGAGGCTTTCTCACATTTGACAAAGACGCCAGGCAAAAGTCCTTGCCCAAGCAACCCTCGGCGAACCTGGGAGACACCTCGGCTGGAACTCGGAAAGATGCGTCCAAGCGATCCGGAGTAAGTAGTGCATGATTTGCTTGAATTGATTGAGGGATCTCTGATAGTTTGACACACCATGGCAGGATCAATTTTCCGTTACGTCCGCGAACAGATCCCCAGCCGCCTCGACGTACATCCCCCCCAACATGGCCAATATTAGCCTCGCCGAGATAAGAGAACAGGTCAACACCTTCAAGTGTACTATTCCCGCCTATATGGGGTGTGCTCCAACCCTCGTTTCGACGACTCCTCTCATCTATCACGCCGGCGACTACGAGGACTCTTTCAACCCTGGACCCAACAAATATCACTACCTCTACGGTCCAGGAAGCTTGCGCGAGATGGTCTTCATTGGTTCTCTTCCACGTACTCGGGAGATTAGCAAGCTTCCCACATGGTCTCGACCCGGCGCCGCGACCTCTCTCGCCGGATCTGACCTGAAGGAATCGCCAGGAAAAGTACTCGGATACGTTGTGAAGGAAGCATCAGGAAAAGGATTGGGAATATTCGCGACGAAGGAGTTCAACGTTGGAGACCTGGTACTCTCGGAGCGCCCCCTTGCGATTGATGGGGAACCACCCGGCAAACTTACCGACGTCGAGTTTACGAACGCAATCTTTCACAATGCTGTCGAGAATCTTGAAGGGAAATCCAAAGCTTCTTACCGTGGCCTCACAAACAACATCATCAACTGGGCGCCACACTTTGGTATTCGCTTGAATAACGGGCTGACGATCTCCTCACCACCATGGACCGCTGCCTCCCCCTTCGATGGATGCACCGGTGTTTTCAACGTCATTTCACGCATCAACCACTCCTGCACCCCAAATGTCGCCTTCAAATTTGACCCCGGGAGCCTCAAGGGAGAAGTCTTCGCTGTCAGGCCAATCGTCCGAGGAGAAGAACTCCAAATCACCTACATTCGCCTGCACGCTGTTCGCAACGATCGTCGCAACTGGCTGCTGGAGAGGTACAAGTTTGCGTGTGAATGTAGTTGCTGCGCATTGGGTCTCGAAGAGCAGGGTGAAAGCGATAAACGCAGGAAGAAACTTTTCGAGTTTGAGGGGGCGCTAGCGTCGGCGACGATTGGAGAGGTGAAGGAAGCTTGGGAAGTCGCGAACGAGGAGGGGCTTGGCCATATGCAGAGTCGATTCATTCATCGAGCCATTGGGGTCTCCGAATCTGTTCTGGATTTTGAGCAGGCTCAGATCTGGCGGGAGAGAGGAGCTGGCTTGGTTTCGTAGGAAGTGGAAATGTGAAGGAACGGTGTCTCTTGGGATGAATGAAATCTGTCAACTCATCTCACTCTTCGGGCTTTCGAACTTTCAGCTAATACCGCTGATGCTGGTGGCAGCTTCGTGCAAGGCACGTCGTCGTCTCGAGCAGTGCAAAATTTTCATGGGCGCGTGGGTACTGATCACCTGGCAGAGACGATGCAGCGAGACAGAAGAGTATTTCACTTCCGCGATAATCAACAGTCCATCGAGACTTGCTCTTCCAGCCAGGTGTGCACGAGCTCTTGAGCCAGCTAGGTGTGTAGGAGACCGCTCTTGAATGGCGAGTCTCAGCCGTGGTCCGCATGCTCATAACCTCAAGCCTTCCTGCCACTTTCATCACAAGAGCGTAGCTTCCCTGAGTGTAAGCTTCTGAGCTTGCGAAGTCTTCAGGTAGTGCTTCCTTACAGGATCGGCGGATGGCGGAGAGGGTTGAGCGAGGTATCATATACAATGCCGGTGCTCTCGAGCACGCAAGGTCATCATGTGTCGACATTCGGTTAGAAGAATGCAAATGAACATTACAGAAAAGACGTCTATGAGGAAAGTTGGAGGAAAGGAACTTTTATGCGACGCGAAGCCGCGTGGATATAATTGCGAAAAGGCGCTTTTAATCCTTCTTGATGTCGACACCGTTCGTCGCTCCACTGTCAATCAGAAGCGAGTCAGTCAAGATCCCTCGGCATGCTTTAACCAACGGGACTTACAGCTCAGTCTTGATGATCTGCAAAAGGTAACAAATATGAGCACAGGTTTCCGAATCATGAATACAACGGATGCATACCTTGTAGAGGAAGAATTGTCCGGATACGAGGAATGCAGTCATGAGCATTCGAGGGCCGAGACCAGAGAAGAGGCCCACTGGCCCAGTCTCGCGAGCGAGGGTAGCGAGGCGAGAGACGACTCCTCCGGATCCTCCCTTTCCTTGGTTGATCTAGCCGACGAAAAAGCAGGTGAGCTCAGAGCAGCCAAGAATCTATCAGTGAAGGCTCAATAGCGAACCTTGGAAAGGAGGGTGTCGGCGGGCTGAGATAGAATCGCAGCGGCGAAACCCTGCGAAGACGAACGTCAAGAGCCGCAAGAGCGGTGGTCTAGTTGGGGACACTCACAGCGGTAACACCACATCCGAGTGTCACTCCAGTCTCCTGAAGTCCCGAAAGGTTCTCCCGAGTCTCCTTCGACATTTGCTGGTAAACGACCTCATGCGCCCATTCATTTACTGTAAATTGTCCAACAGCGTAGGGTACTTGCTTGCACTAATTGGAGAAGTCTCAAGAGTCAGCACTGGTCGTCGCAATTACGCCTCAGGCTACTCACTACGATGGGAATAAAGCCAGCGTACAGCTCCCTCAAACCTCCCTCCCTCGACATTCTGAGGAAACCTGGAACAAGCCCCGAAGCGTAGGTCCTGTCCGAGACGAGCCTGATTCGCACGGCTTCCAGTGGGGTAAGGAGCACGTCTGCGAAGAATTCGGCAATCTGTTGATCCATTCAAAGAGTTTATTGAGTAGCGAATCTATATCGCTGTTGGAGCAAGGACTTACAGAAGCACCAGCGAGGTAAATGGCAGTTCGGTGGGGGATAGCAGCTTCCGGTCCTCCACTAAGATCCACAAGCGTCTTCTTCCAGAACTCGTATCCAGCAAACTTGGCTCCTCCCTGAGCCAAATAACCAACAGCCGTTGGCCCGAAACCTGTAAGCAAGCCCGCTGTTCCTTCGCTATCTCGCCATCACATCAGGATCATCAGCGATTGTCTGCTATCGATTTTAATGGCGGCTCGACATACGCAGCGACGATGGACCTTCCAGCTTTTAGCATGCCCACCTTCTTAAAGGCTGGGTCAATTTGAATTCGGGTCTGGAGAGTAGCGCGTTAGTTCTGTTGCTTGTCTCGAGGCCGAACGCATTTAGATACCTTTACGACATCAATGGGTGTGGTCGCTCCATGGGTGACTATCAGGTAGAAGGTAAGCTGAGGAGGTTGAGCCGGAAGGACAAGAACGCACGGGTGCAACAAAGAGCTCCGGCTGCAGAGGAGACGCGTTAGAGGGAATTGAATGCACAAAGATGGCTCGCGCTCACCAGCGAAGAAGCGGGTGTAATCCAAGGCGCTGAGGTTTGGGGTTGTGGTTGGTGTGAGAGTCTTGGACATGATATCGTACTACTTGGGAGTGGAAAGACAAGGCGAGTGGACGAAGCGCAAATAAAGAAACCAGCTCGGTCTCATCATGACGATCTATTATCTCTCTGGCTCGGAGTTCCGCTCGCCGTCCTTGCCGCCCTGCCGCATGTTGAAAAAGTATCGATTGATCCGATTGAAGGTGAGCGAAGAGGTAAGTTGGCAAGCGGAAGGAGCTGTGCAGTATGTACTCGAGCTGCGATAAAATGTAGAAGTCCAACAGCTAAGCTCTGGGAAAGAAGAAGAGGTCGCCCCTTGTGCCGCTGAAGCCCTGCTTTCTTCGGTATTTTTCCCTTCGCTGATATTTAACATGCCGACGAAGACCGAGGTGTGACATACCAAGGAGCTAGAAAGATGAAGGTCAATAGGTACTGGCGTTCTTGGTTGCAATGAATGGTGGGTATACAGAAAACGACTAATCTAAATGCCGTTCAACGTTGTCAGCTCCCAGACTCCGCCTCGACAAAACTTTCCCTACTACTCACCAACATGACAAGCACACTGAGAATGATGGGAAGCATTGATCACTGATGAGGTTGAGCCGAAAGAAGCGTTATAAGTTCTTCGCCTTTGCTCGCGCGGCGTCGGCCTTGCTCTTGCGATATTCTGCGACCGCGACGCCAATCCTGTTCTGTACTCGCTTGTGAAGCTCTGGCCGGTAGCCAAAGAAGAAGGCAGCCTCCAAAAAGACGAAGAACACCTGCACACACTCGATTAGGTCCATTGTACAAGTGCTCGCAGCGACGTCGACGGTACGCACAGCGAGGACGAGTGATTGGAAGAGGCTTGTGAAGAGAGCTGGAGCCCGTCCTTCAAACTGGGGCCATGACTTCGAGTCAGTATGTTATATCGTCCGAGGAGGACACTTCCAACATCTTCACAGAATTGTGCTCACCTTCCCGTGGCCGATGAACTGGGCAATCCACGCTCCGGTAAAGAAATACCCGGCAACCTTCATAGCATCCGGCGACGCTTCGTACACCACGTTCGACATGTGTCCCATAACGAGCAATATCGGCGCGTAAAGTAACTGCTCAGGGAAGAATGTGGGGCCCAACGGCGTGAGTCAGCGATTCACTCCCAAGCTCGAGGCCCGCGAACGCACGCCGGCCATAGGCTCAAGGAGCACAAAGTATGAAGCGTAGCCCAAGGCGACGATGAACGATACGGTGACGTCGAGAGGGAGGAGAGAGCCGAGACCGAGGGCTGTCGGGAGCGGAACGTCGAAAGAAGCGAAAGCGGTTGAGTTTAGGCCGTGTGCGAGGATGAGGGAAGTGAAGAAGATTGTGGGGATGCAAACCATGTGGATCGCAATGTTGACCTGTTTTAGTTGTCATGAGCCCTGATATATGATACGCCATGTACGAGTTTGGGAGAAGCTGACAATATTGGTGTGATACGCGCCCTGCCAAACCTAGGCGTTAGCGTGCACATGTGAGACCTTGAAAGTGAGAAATCCACATAGAAGGAGAACTGATCTTCGATGCTCAGCAGGCCCATTGTTGTGGTTTTGGTGGGAACAGAACGGCCCATTCGCAGGTTGACTTTGTGGGGCAGAAGGAGCACCGTCGAAGTGTCAGATCCTGCGTTTCCAGCGCCTTCTCTTCGATTCTCCTTTCCCTCACCTCGGCGCGCGAGGTCTGAAAAATTCACAAGTATCGTGGATGTACTCTCGTCTGTACACGCGCCTAGGAATCCTTGCTCTGCAAGACATTCTAATGCCGCTTCTCCGCTGAAATATCGCTCTCTCCACACCTTCCCTGGTGCATTTCTTCTTTGCTATCCAGGGCGATCCAGGGCTGACCGACCACCCCCGCACAAACATCAGGATGTTCAACCCCGGTCGAGGGTCGTCGAGGAACACGATATCGAGAAATTGCCGAATACGATTGCTTTAAACCGGTGCCTTTGGATCTTCGCGACGTGCAAGACCGAAATGACGCTAATTCGTGCCTATGCCATCAAACCTTCTCGTGTGCCTACGCGCAGGACTGTGGCCCCGGTTACTGGTATACACCTTCTGCCCTCTACCGCGACCGAACGAAAGAAATTCTGCTTCTAACCGACTTCTTCACCACTGCCTGAGGGCTCGTCTACGAGGAATCCCCGGGGGCACTCCTTTTTCATCGAATCTATCGACTTTTCACCCCTTTCCTCTCACTGGCCCCGAGGAGTGCGGTCGAAGGAGCTCGAGATCTCCCGTTGCTGCAGACCAAAGAACTTCCCGAGTTGTGAACAGGGATGGGTCTTCAAACTGTGATTGGGTGTGTTCACCCTCCACAAATCCTATTGGAGCCTGTGGCTAACTCTTTTGCCGTCTTCAGTCCGCTCATAATCGGATGCTGGGTCAACTTGATTTTGTGGACGTTGGAAGTGGTTGGCTTGGGTCTCTACTATATCAGGTTCAAGAACGACTCGCGATTCGTGAGGTCTTGCCTTACGGGAACCTTCTTGTTCGATACCATCGCCACCGTTTGCACTTGCATTCACGTTTACGATGTACGTCCCACCTGAGAAGCGGCTACGCGAAAGTGTAGCTAAGTGCTGACCAGCTTACTCATTCCTCAGTACACTGCTCTTCACTTTGGAAATTACCAATATCTGGAACAATCCCATTGGCCATTAATCGTTATTGTAGGCGCTCACACTCCCCCGTTCTCTGGTCCCGGCTCACCAACTTTCCATCGCCTGCAGGTGGCGACGAGTGGCGTTTCAGGTCTCGCTCTTCATAGCTTTCTCTTAAACCGGGTGTGGTTATTGTGAGTCTCAAAAGTTATAAGTCGGGAAGGCGCAACACTAATGCGGAGCGAATGCAGGTCAAAGAACTACATTGTCGCGACCGGTGTCGCCCTTTTGGCGCTGACGGCCTTCGGATCGTCTCTGGCAACTTCTGTGAACGTCGGAATCTACACGGAAGTCGCTCAAAGGTAATTCTTTATCACATTTGACTTTGTTTCTGAGCTCACCACCCCTACACAAAGATCTCAACTTCTAGTGATGACAACTGTTTGGATGGTCGCTTCCGCCGCATCAGATTTGTCTGTTCGTTTGACCATCCGCCACTTTCTTCGTATAAATGATCCTCATATTCTCAAACGTTGTGCAGGCTGCATCTGCTTTGCTGTTCTTGCTTTACCGGGCCCACAAGAATGTCGGTCACTTTGGCCAGAGGTGCGTTTGACTTTTTCGCATTACAATTTCTTCGTGCGTTCCTGATTTATTTGAGCACAGTGTGATGAAAGAGTCCTTGAGGAAGCTAGCGGTTGTAGCGGTCGAGACGGGTCTGGTGACCAGCATCTACGTTCTCATAACACTCTCATTATTATTGGCCCTGCCATCAACAAATTGTACGTGCCATTGTGTTCCAACACCGCCTCGCTAGTACATTTGTCTCATCATCACTATTTGCGTTTCGTAGTGGCGGTCGCTTTTGGTTACTGTCTTGGCCGAGTGTGAGCTTGCGAAGCCCCGTCATCCCTTTCTTTTTCACCCTTAGCTGACGATCCACTTCGAACAAATCAGATATACTCTCACAGTCCTATTCAACTTGCACCTCCGAACTTCTGGTTCTGAGATCGCCTCACCGAAAACTGTTCTCGACCCCATGAGTCGCCGGCCCTCAAAATGCGACATTGGAGATATCACCATCGTTACCGAGACAACCCAGATAGTGGAAGATGAGCGAGGGATTTTGTCATTTACCGACTTCTTGATGGAGAAGCGAGAGCATTTTGCGGGCATCATGAACACGCCTTTCCAGGTTTTGACGGTCAGTCCTTGGGTAACTGTTGGGCGACCTGTACCACCACTGACGGACGCTTGGTCTGTAGGCGGAAGAAGGGAAAAAGCGCGGTATTATGATGAAGGAAAAGGAGGAGAGGCTACGGAATGTTCTCAGAGAAGAAACGACGCGAGAGATGTCCGAAATGGTATAAAGTGGGGTTTTTGGGGTGCACCTGGACGGCAGGTTGTTCAATGTTAATATGTGAAGATTATACAACATATCTCCGGAGTTGCATTTCGTTTTTTCACATCTACGCGAGACTGGCCTTGAAAGCCGAGAAATCCAAATCTTGGTCTGATGCGGGGATACAGTCAGTGGATGGCCTCCTTGATCAAGTTTCGCTCAATACTCACATTCTTCTTCTGGGGGTAAATCTGCGAGGCTATCGAGGATAGCCTTTTGACCGACCAAGCCCTTCTTCGGCGGCCCGGTGGCTGGAGCATCGGAGGAGACGCTGAAGAGGTCAAGCACATCAGATCCGATGGAGGAAAGGTCAGAATTTTGCTGAGTAACGACGGATGATGCGATGTTGAGCTTGAAGCGTTGTAGACTACGGAAAGAAGCAGTCAGCAGGAGTCGCACTTGAAACCCTCCTCCTGTGAGCGCTGAACGCACCCCATAATTTTCTCCTCCAGAGTGCCTCGCATGATGAGGCGGTAAACGTTGACGACTTTCTTTTGACCCAGTCGGTGAGCGCGATCCATGGCTTGGAGATCCTTCATCGGATTCCAATCGTGCTCGACAAAGATGACGGTGTCGGCACCAGTCTACATAGTAAAGTTGATGAGAAGAGTTCAATACCTGCGAGAGTGTACCTACAAGGTTAAGACCCAGGCCACCAACATGGGTCGTGAGGAGGAGGCAATCGATAGACGGGTCGGCGTTGAAAGTCTGAACGACAGCGTGACGCTTCGAGACGTCCGTCGTGCCGTCCATCCGCATGTACGTGACGCTAGGCATAGCAGTCCGGAAGAGGTCGTTCTCAACGATGTCGAGCATTTGCTTGAGCTGGCAGAAGATGAGAACGCGATGTTGCGACATGGTTCCAATTGTGTCGTCCGACGGTGTCGAGGTCCCAATGCCACAGTCGAGGAGGATTTGCCTGCAATAAGCGATTGATCAGCTAACGCAGATACTCAAAACACGAATGGACAAACCGCAAGGCCTGCAGCTTGGGGGCGTGAGCGACGTCGCGAATGCTACCGCCTGCCTGCTCGAGCTTTGCGACGATCGCTTGGTGTTGCGGTACGTCGGGCTTGATGACGAGGGCTGGATGGTTCACGAGCTTCCTCAGGTATTGGAGTGCCTGGAAAACGTGCTGTGGCTTCCCCGCTCCGGTGTCGTCGCCGCCACCGCTGGCCAGTTCTCCGTCGACGAGTTGTTTGCCCTGCGACGTCGAAAAGTCGTCGTACAGCTGTTTTTGGAGAGGCGAAAGCTCGCAGTAGTAGTCCTGAATGATCTTCGGGGGCAGATCGTCGAGAACATCCTCCTTCAGTCGTCGAAGAAGGAATGGCAGGACCTGCTTGTGCAGAGCCTCGAGCGCCAGCGCGCCGGCTTCCTGCTCCTTAGACGAACTCTTCGCGTCTCGACTCGCGGCGATGGGTTTTCCAAATCGGTCGTTGAAAGCTTTTTCTGATCCCAGGAACCCCGGCATCAAGAAGTCGAAGAGGCTCCAAAGCTCGAGGACGTTATTTTGAATGGGAGTGCCGGAGAGAATGAGACGGTGGACGGCCCGAAGTGTCTTGACGGCCTTGGTGAGCTTCGTCTTTCCATTCTTGATAATGTGGCCTTCGTCCAGGATGCAGTAGTGCCAGTCGAGGGCACCAAGAGCGTCGATATCGTTGCGAAGAATGTCGTACGAGATGATGACAGCGTCGTAATTCGAAATATCGGCGACAAGGCGTTCCCGCTCCGCTTTAGCGCCGGTGTAGATGAGGGGGCGGAGCTTGCTGGCGTAGGTTTGGATCTCATGCTTCCAGTGACCCGTGAGCGTTGGCGGGCAAACGATGAGCGAAGGAAGGTGGACGGAGTCTGGCGAGCCGGTGGCGGCATGTCGTTCGGCACGCTCGTGGTGCTTGCTGGCAAGGATGCAGATAGACTGCAGTGTCTTTCCAAGGCCCATGTCTAACAAAAGAACTCGATTCAGTAATATGCTCCCCCTCTGAAACTCCTCGTAGGCATACCGTCACAGAGGAGACCGTGCAATTGGTATTTCGCCAGGAAAGCCAGCCAGCTCACACCGTCGCGTTGATATTTGCGGAGTTCAATCTCGATCGGAATCGGAATCTTGTACTCCTCAACTTTGGTCCCGTCCAGAAGCTGAGTAAGGAATTCTCGCTCGTGTTGGCGTTTTGCAAGGAGGTCCGCGGAGAAGCCTGGGGGATCCGGTAGGCCAGCCTAGACAGATGACTGGGTCAGACGGCGATTAATCTCCAAGACTTAAGGAGAGCGTACCTCAAGAGGCACCAACTTGATGAGCGTGGCGAAGGTATTTGTAGCAACGAGGCGCACATCGTCGTCCGAATCACTCATACGTCCAAGGACTGGAACGACAAGGAAGATGACGTAGGGAAGGATCTTAACGTCCAGAAGCTCGACGATATCTGTTGAGGTGGACAATGAGTTAAGAATCACGATTATAGTTGAAAGTGGACCAACGGGACAGAAGCTCCATGGCTCCACGTCGATAGTTGACATTGATCGGGTCTCCAATGACGGGAAGAACTAGCTCGACGACGTGGCGAAGTCCTTCTGTGGGGACGATGTCGCAGAGGGCGGCAAAGGAGCGAGCGACGGAGTACCGAACGACGGCGTACTGGCTACGAGCCGCAAGCGCCAGAGAAGGGAGGAGAGCGGTGAGGCGACCGTGGAGAGATTCTCCGAGCTTCTGTGCGCCCGTTGGGAGTACCGTAAGGCAGTCGAGGAGATCTTGACCTCGGTCGTCGTCGTCGGCCAAGCTTTCATCTGCGAGAGCGATGTCGCCTGATTGGTACAGGAGTGTAAATAAAGCATAAAATCACGGCCAAAGGCACGATTGGAGCTTACCGGAAGCGTAGACAGAAAGAAGCGTCTCCGACATGCAGCTCCAAAGCTTGGGCACACGATCCAGCAAGTCAGGACCGAATCTTGCTGCAAGTTCCGACAGGGCAAGTTGAGCACCGCGGTAGACCAGCTTAGCGGCAAGTACATCCTCCGAGTCGACCTGCGCGGCTGTCGCTTCCTTGGTCGCCAACCCACGAGCGGGCTTGTATTCGAGAGTGAGGATACCCTTCGCAAGGTGTTTGCTGGCGGAGAAGATTGGAGTACGGGAGACGTCCTGGCAGAGGAAAGTACACAGGTTCTTGACGAGCTTGTCGGAGGGATTTGTCTTGACAGTCGAGCCCGGTGCCGAACAAACGTCGATAAAGGCGGCTATTGACCTGGCGGAACGAGCTTGAATGTCGACGTCCTCCTCGCTCTGTCAACCAAGATGTTTCAGCACAGACAGCAATTCAGAAAAGCCGAAAGACTCACCTTGATGCTGCTCGTAATGCTTCGGATGACTGGAGTCAACTTGGTTGGAATAACGCGAAGCGCGATCACAGCACCTCCGAGTGCCGCGTACACCTGTCGATCGTGCTTCGCCTTTGTCGCCTCGTAATATCCAGCAGCGGTGATAACTTTTCTATGCTGCTCTTGGAGTGCAGGGAGGAAATTCTTTTTCGCTGCTGTCGGCATGAGGGCAACAAGCGCGTCGAAGCTTCCAGCGACTTGTCTCGCCTGCTGAATCCCGAAATTGGCGGGAACGATCGGCATCTTGGCCGGTGGGACTTTTCCTTGCTTCCCGAACATGGTGTAGAGGGTCTGGCAGTCCATTTGGATTCGTTGGAGGACGAGCGCCATTTCAGCGTATGTAGCGGCAGGCTCAGCCTGAAGGCATTTTGCTAGCACTCCTGAAAGCCTTGAGGCGAGAGTGGAGCTCTCGGCCAGCGGTCGACTGAAAGGTGCGGCGTAGAATGCGGCGGACCACTCTTCGATGATTGTGGCGGTCAAGAATCGGCGAAGGGCAGAGCCGGCGGCAAGGCCATCTGTAAGAGTCGCACCGAACATCATGTCGTGCGACTGGTGCGTACACCCATGTCAGTAAATCTGTACTGCCAAGCTTTGAATCGTGCTACTCACCCCATGAGGCCAAGCAGCGACCAAGTTTCCTAGAGCAACAGCTCCCGCAACGCGACCCCTCATCACGGCCTCCACCGACACTAGCGCCAGATCCTGTCCCAGAATCGCCTTATCGACGTTATGCACAAACGCTCCTTGACCGCTCAAGCTTTGCTTCGCCGACCAGAACAGGCTGGTATCGATAGGGACGCCTATTGGCGTACAGACGATTCTGAACCATCCGTCGACGTGGGGTGTTGCGTCTTGTGCAAACCTAGGTGCAGACACACCAGACACCTGGTCTGTGACAGGAGGAAGGTTGAGGGTGGTGCGCCAGGCGAGAGCGGTGAGGTTTCGAATTTCGAGGCGCTCCTCGACGATGAGATTTTGGAAGAGAAGGCGGAGGAGTCGATTGTCGGCCCAGGAGTGGTCGATGGAGGGAAGGCGAAGGAATACCAGGACTGTGTTGAGCACCGCAAGCCGGACGGAGGAGATTGTGTGTCGGAAGAAGGGGAACAGCCGAGGGATGAGTTCGGTGAGGGAGTATCCAAGTCGAGGAGATTGGATAAGGGCGAGGACAGATGGGAAAGCGAGGAGGTTGGCTAGAAGGTCCATGACGCCACCGATTGAGCTGGACAGGTCGTCCTTGAGATCACCGAGGCAGTTCCACAGAACGCCGACGACAGCTTCCAGCTCTGTAGGAAGGCGATTGACGAGTGCGGTCGTGATGGGGGACAGTGTTGCCGCTGCTGCCGAACGAACGTCGTCGTCGCGGTCCCGTAATCTGGAAAGCACATGAAACAGAATCAGATCTGTGTGCACGATTCACGCTCCGAAAAACAAACTCACCCGAGAAGAGCTGCGTCAACAACTTCCTTTAGAAGCGTCTCCTGAGAGACTTCGCCATCGACTTCCATCTTCAAGTTTTCAATTTTGATGACCTCCAGTCCCTCCATCTCGACGTCTCCATCGCCTTCAGCCTTGACACTATCCCCTACGCCTTTCAGCATATCTCCTCTCACCGCGACGAGGTACTTCAGACCGAGCAAGCCAGAGTGTCTGACCTGCCAGATGTACTTTCCTCGTCCTGAGGAGGTGGTAGCAACTTCGAGTTTGGCATCGAGACCTTGAGATGGAGGTGCGCCATCTTGCTCGATCATGGCGATAAGGATGCGTTGGACGGAGATGACGGATCGTGGGGGCATGTTTGGGAGGAGTGTCGCAAGAGCTTGGGCAGCAGTTTCCCGGACGGGCGCCACGACCTTTCAGAAGAGATATCAGTCTAATGGACAAAGTCCAAAAAATTGAAGAACTCACTTGGTCTGAGATATAATCTCCAAATCGGTCGAGAGCAAAGACGCAGAGAAGCTTTGTTGCGAGATCTTCGCACCAGAGTCGATAGCGCTCAGCGTTGTCACTCAAGGTGAGTCCAGCTGTAAAATATGGTCTCGCGTTAATATTGAGCGGCTGAAGATATTCTCTGACGAAATCACATACCAATTTTGCCACCTGCGGCACCTTGTAGCTTCAGCACCTCCTTCAGTCCGAGAGCAGCTCCGTGCCTCGTCTCCCAGTTTGCTCTTTGGAACAAGCGGGAAGGGGTAAGTCACGAGACCTGAATCGACTGGAGCCTACAGGGAGCAAAATGTAAACTTACGAAAGCAAGCCAACAGCAAGACGTTCGACCGTCCCTCTCCAGGGCCATTCTCCCGCCCTCACCTCCATCTCCGCCCTAGTTTCCACCCCATCAACCGAAACTTCGCCTCCACCATTCTGCAACTCCAACGCAGCTTTCTGCTTCGCCTTTGCCCCAGGGTCAATCACCACAACCTGACCCTTCACATCCGGTTTCAAATCCTCTTCATCTTCATCCTCCTCCTCCTCCTCCTTCTCCGTCGCGATAGGAGGAACTGGCGGTGCCGGTTCCGGATCAACTTTCCTAATTTTCGGTGGAGGAGCTGCAGGCGTAGAAGTAAAAGTGCGTGCGGATCCTCCTTTGGCTTCGGTCTTGCGTTTGCGTTTGAGACTATTACGTTCTCGAGCAGAAAGACCTGCGAATTCGTCTCCTGTTTCAGGTGTTGGTTCGGGAGTGGGCTCGACTGAAGTAGTGGCCTTTGATCGACTGGAACTTGCGACGGGGAGGACGGGAGTTGGGGCTGGAATTGAGGGAGAAGCAGAAGCGAGGGTGGCGGAGAGGGATCGAGGAGTGGAAGTTCCAGGTTTGAATTTTGGTGGTGGGAGACTGGAGAGTCCTGTAGAAGGAGTGGGATTTGGTGTAGTCACTTTTGACGTTGAGGCCATGACTGTGTCGGGCTTCGCAGCTGTTGCAGTCTCCGCTCCCTCCGCAAGCTCTTTCCCAACATCGACTCCTAGTTCATCTCCAGCTCCCAATCCCATCTTACTCAAAGCATCCTTCTGAGCCTTAGCGAGTTCCTCCGGGGACAGGTTCGCGAGCGCGCGAGTATACTCATTTCCAGAGCTGCTGAGCAGAAGGCCTCCTTCTGCTAGTAAGGATCGTAAGTCGAATGTGTCGAGTGCGAGAAGACCTTCGGTGGGAGCGGAGGAAGGAGGAGAAGCGTCGGAAGATGATGGAGACGATTCGGTGGGGTCCCAAATGCCAACTGCGCGAGAGATGTGCGAGAGAGCCAAAGCTGCAGCTTGACGAGTGTCATACGACCGAGATTCGAGGTGGGGAAGTACCTGTACGTCCAAATAAGTGTCAGTCAATGTTGTTTACCGGGCACTCGAGCCTCCGACACCACCAATGGGATGAGCGTAACTAACCCTCGAAACGAGAGCGATAACTTCGTTCCATTCTCCATCTACGCCACGCCAGATTGCGTCCGAAGGTTGTGCCGAGTCTGAAGTCGTGTGCTCAGCCTTGATGTCTGCATGACCGTGCGAGTTGGTAGATGGATGCGCGACGCGAGTTGCTGCTAGAGACGCGAGCTGTCGAGCAGCAGTAAGTCGTACGGATGGTGTTGATCCAGAATCGAGGAGGAGGATCAGCCGGTCCAGCCTGTTGGTTGTTGCATGCGAGTTGTCAGCTACCGGGCGCTTGGAGGTGCTGAGCTCGCTGCCCGCCACAACGAGCCTTGAGGATACCGAGTTACGGTCAGGTTCTTTCTGCTTACCTCGAGGTTGCCATTGGAAGTTGTATCTGTTTGGCCTACTTTGATTCATTCGCCCTCTTTTGCTGACCTCTTAAATAGGAGACACACACTGCTCCTCCGGCTTGAGCGGCGAGAGTTTTTGTGGTGTACCACCCGAACGCCAAAGGCAACCTACTACCTAGCGCTCTTCATCTCTCAAGTAAATCACTGAACGAACAAGCTTTACTTTTTTTTTTCAGTCTTGTAATCATGCTACCAAAGACCCTTTATGCCCTGAAAGCGAGCAAGTTAACGAAAATGAAAGAGACAGCAATATAGGACCGAAGGAAAACGCGAGAGAGAGAAGGGGAAGTGTAGAATGTCTAGGTTGGTGGGTCACGAAGCGGTTGACTAAGGGGGAGAGGAGAAGCGAGAAAGAGTCCGTGATTCGTTTAATCCTTGTCTTGGCGCTTGGCCTGCGAATCGAAATATAAGGTGAGCTGAAGTCTCTCGCAGGGAATAAGACGTGGACTTACACCCTCAACATCGGCGAGAACCATCTCCTTGACAAGCTCGTCGAAGGTGCACTTCCTCTTCCTATGATTCGCGAATCGGATGTTAGCAAATCGAGTGGGTGGGCTCATATCTCCGAAAGGCTTACCAGCCGAGAACGCGCTCAGCCTTAGCAGGAGTACCGTGGAGGAGCTCAACCTCAGCGGGACGCTTTCAAAATAAAGTTGTATCAGCATAATGACTCAAATGCTGCGAAGCGAATGAAGGGGAGCACTCACGAAGTAACGAGCGTCGACGCGAACGAGGACACGACCAGTCTGGGCACAGACTCCAGTCTCCTCAATAGACTCCTTCTCTCCAACCCACTTGATGGTGACTGTAGCGCAGAAAACCGATGGTCAATATCGCGAAACTGGACAAGAACCGAACCTAAGATAGGGACAGGAGCTCACTTCCAACGCAAGCGAAAGCCTTCTCGACAAACTCCTTGACGGGGTGAGTCTCTCCAGTGGCAAGAACGTAGTCATCAGGCTCGTCCTGCTGCAACATGCGCCACATGCCCTCTACGTAGTCCTTGGCGTGTCCCCAATCACGCTTAGCCTCCATGTTACCAAGGTACTGCACGGGAGGCCGTCAGAGCGGTCTTCGAAGAGATTTGGAGCAGAGGGACTAACAAGGCAGTCTTGCTGACCGAGCGAGATCTCGGCAACAGCACGGGAGATCTTGCGGGTAACGAAAGTGCGACCACGACGGGGCGACTCGTGGTTGAAGAGGATACCGTTGGAAGCGTGCATACCGTAGGACTCGCCTGTTCGAGTTCGTCTCAAAGTCAATCTATGCAAAACAGCAATTACCGAAAATGATGTGGGGCTCACGGTAGTTCTTGACGATCCAGAAAGCGTAGAGCTTGGCAACTCCGTATGGGGAACGAGGGTAGAACGGGGTGGTCTCGGACTGGGGGGTCTCAACGACCTTTCCGTAGAGCTCAGAGGTGGAGGCCTGTATTCAAAAAGCAGGCAGGGTCAGAAAATCGTGCGAACAAGCGGCGTGAAGCAAGGGACTGACCTGGTAGAAGCGGACGTGGTTGGTGAGGCCGCAAGTCCTGATGGCATCAAGCAACCTGAGGGTTCCAAGTCCATCGACATCTCCCTGTCAACAGTATTGGATGTGAGCAAGCTATACTCTGTAATATCCGTGGTCGCCGCGAGACTCAGAAAGTATTTGGGCAGCGAAGAACGTACGGTGTACTCGGCCATGTCGAAGGAGACCTTAACGTGGGACTGGGCAGCAAGGTTGTAGATCTCGGTAGGCTTTACAGAAGACACAATGTAAACGAGGTTGGTGGTGTCGGTAAGATCTGCATTCGGTAGGAACCGCAGTCGTGTAATTTAGTACGACATGACGAGGATGTACGTGAGCAAGCATGGGAGAGAACTCACCTCCGTAGTGGAGAACCATCTTGGGGCCTGTGCAGAGAAGGAGGAAGCGTCAGTCAATAGATATGACCCCAATCGCCTGAGCGCGAGGCAGCTAGAGGATGGCGGGTGGCCGCGCAGTAGGGGAATCGGGAAGAGTTGTTGTGAGGTACGTACGCTCGTGAACATCCTTGTAAAGGTGCTCAATACGTCCGGTGTTGAAACTCGAAGAACGACGGATCCTAAATGGGCGAAGAAAGGTAGTGGTGAGCGGTGCTCTCGCTCGCTCGCTCCGTGGATCGGACACCGCGGCAGGCTAGACGAAGAGCTCGCGACTTACAAACCGTGAACCTCGTAACCTTTCTCGAGAAGGAGCTCGGTGAGGTAGGAACCATCCTGACCGGTGATACCTGGGCGGATAAGGAGAGGAGGGAAAGCGTTAGCGTTGGGTTGCTTGCGAAAGACGAGATTGAAGGCAGTGAAGCAGAGGCAAAGCTCCGACAGGACCGGATAGCCTCGTACCACCGAGAAAAGCTTGGAATAGGTACAGCAGTGTGCGCGGTAGCCCAAGGAAAGCGAGATTACAGTACAGCGAAGGAAGGGGAGGCGTACCAGTGATGAGAGCGACCTTGCGAGTGCGGTACTCGGCTGGGGAAAGAGTTGTGCCGAGAGTGGGTCCAGCAGGAGCGTAGGTGACAGACTGGGAAGATCCGTGTCCGGTGCGGCCAGTGTTGAGATCAGCGGAAGCCATTGGATCTGGAGGAGGAACAAAGTGGTCAATGAGGACGTGTCGACGCAGCCAACTTGGTCCGCCTGGGCTGCCCCAAGCCTCGAGAATGGGCTCAACAGGGCTGGACCAAGCAGAGCATCCGAGATCCAACTTACAAAGAGTTGGGGTGGGTTGGGGAAGGTGGAAGGGCGAGAGGAAAGCTGGCCACGCGAGATGGCCACTCGCGTTTGGGCAGCACTCAGGGGGTCAGCTAGAGAGATTCTTTCTTTCGGCTCGTCATCTCGCTACGATCCCCGCACGAATGCGAACTCACATCTCGATCCACCACTTTCCTTTACACCCTCGGCTCATGATAAATCATCCCTCATCACCCAGCACCCAAATACCTTCATGTTTTTTTCTTCTCCTTTGCCACTGCCCAGGCCCACCGGCCGCACTCCGCAAGGCTCCGCGAGGATCAACGGGACCTATTCTCTTGACTTCATTGAATGGTCGCCAGTCCAGTACATCTGAAACAGATAAAACTTTCGAAATGTCCACCGCGATTCCTGTCAAAAAGGAGAAAAAGAGGACTGGAAAAAAGAGTGAAAGAAGCTTCGCTTACGTAATCGCCCATGCGCCCAGTGGCCCACCAAGGCCCACGGCTTGCCACGGCCTTGCCCCACGCCTCGTGTACGCCACTCGCAACCAACCATCATCCTCAAATGTTGCCCATAATCGACCTCGACGCGTACCTCGCCTCCCCAATCTCAGCAGCAGGACAAACCCAAGCAGCAGCTGTAAGTCCAAGTCCATCCCACAGTCGCGTCTGCGCTGCAGCTGACCCCTCTGAACAGTGCGTCGAAGCCTTGGTCACGTACGGCGCGTTTGTACTTCGAGACTCTCGCGTATCCGAGCATGCCAACGACTGCTTTCTTGATTGCATGGAGGACTACTTTGCTCAGCATGAAGAGGAGCTGGTTAAGGATACGAGACCTCAGTATCATTATCAAGGTAGGTGCTGTTCGAATGGGACGGAGGGGAGGCGACAGGACTCGTTAGGAGCTAGCAGTCGCTCACTGTGACCTGGGTGCATTTGGCTTGCATTGGAGAGCAGGCGCTGACCCACCTAAACGCGTTGGCAGTCGGCGCGACGCTGGAGAACACAGAAAAAGTAAGCTCTTATCGCCCTAGGAGTCAACTTTTCGTCGAACTGATGCTGGATAAAGCCAAAATGCCACTCGGACGACGACTGCAGAGCCGTCATCGCGTCGCTGAGCCCAGAGGAACGACCGCTGGATCTCGAAGGAGGCAAGGCTGACCCGAAATGCCGGTACGTACTCGCACTTTTTGTATCTGCTTAGACCTTACAAACTTCGCATCCAGCTTCTTCCACCGTATGGGCATAAGCCCACCCACTACAGCCTTTCCGTCCCTAGGAAAGGAGAACGTCACTCCCGCCGCCTTCGCAGCCAACTGGGCCAGCAATATGGAAGACTGGGGAGTGCAGATCAAGTATGCAGTAGAAGACGTTGCGAGGATGCTTGGAGATGGACTTGGGGTAGGTGATGCACTGGTCGAGGCGGGGAAATATGGTCCTCACCTACTGGCGCCAACCGCGACGGATCTTGTGAAGTACGGTCAAGTCGGCGAAAGTGAGTGATTCGCTTCTTCGGCTGAATCTTGCATCCTGATTTTTTTCTTCTTCGTTGGAATTTCGCCAGTCTTCGCGGGGTTAGTCCAGCGTCCCCACTTGGTTCCGAGCCGCCATGTTGACTCTCGGCGCCATTTTATTCCTTCGACACTGCAGCTTCCACACAGGTAAGTCAAGTAAATGGCCGTCGTTGGATAAACCTGACTTCTTTTCCTCATCAGACCTTAACTTCCTCACCATTCACGGTCGATCTCGATACCCTGTGCGCCTCCTCTCCCTCCTCCGGGTCGCTGGAAGTTGACACTGACCTCTCTGCAATCTCAGGGATTACATATCTGGGCGCGAAATTCTGGCAAGAGGATTTCCGTCAAGCTTCCACCTGGTCATCTTCTAGTGCAGGCTGGGAAACAACTCGAGTTAGTACTTCATAGGAGGCGATGTGGCGTTGCGCTGACCGTTTGTCGCATCTCGCAGATATTTGACCAACGGTCTCATCCTTGCTGGTATCGTCACTTCCAGTCTCTTATAAGATGCAATTGCTGACCTTGCTTACTTACAGGGTACCACGAAGTCGTATGCACTCCCGGAACGGTTGCCGCAATGGAGTCGCGTAAGGCCAATCCCTCGACCGCCGACAGGCCGCAAATCCGAATCAGCAGCACTTTTTTCTGGTGAGTAGCCATCTACTCTTCTTTCACATCCGTCGCTGAACAATTATTCATCAAGGCATCTCTCGAGTGATTATTCGATGGATCCTGCTCGCTTTTCGAAAAACGTCGACCCATCGCTGCTCGCCATGTCCAGAGACGAATCTTTCGCGCCGCCGATGCTGGTGGGGACTCATGTTCAGACTGAGCTGGGGCTTATTTCTCTGTTGGCATAGCTGTTCGGATTACTTTTTTGCAAGATTCGTACTCCTTCTGCAACCTGCGAGCTGAGATTTGCCACTCAGTTCGTTTCCGCCACAATGCCACTCTTCAAATTATAGCTCTTAAGTGTTGCTCGACCGTGGTGGCGGATATTGAGGGCAAGTGCAAGTTCTCCAGGACGCGCCGCACGCATGGCAAAACTGATGCGAGCACCAGCACACCCTGCGAGAAAATAGTCAGTTCATCAACATGCAAACGCGAAAAGCCTATGAGGCATATTTTTTTCAACCTACACGTGATTACACCCATCCCTTAGCTCCACGAGGAGTCCACATTTTTGACAGCTGGCGTACCCGAACTTCGCAGACAACTCCAGCGCCACCCTCTCATCAACCGCACACCTCCGCTTCACATGAGCAACCTTCTTACATGCCACGCAAGTTTTCACTCCACAAACTCCACATGCAACGTCTTGTTCCTTCTCAGGCGGCGTTCCAATGAAATGCGAGCAACTCGCCACAGCACAATAAAGTCGCCGCGAGTGTGGAGTTCGCCATTCGACAGCTTTCGAATTGTAAGTCTCGAGCTCTCGAGGGCTGAGAATATCTGATGCATAGCTGTCGCAGATTTCGACACCGTTTAGCTTCGGTGGGAAAAGTGACTCGTTTTTGGTCGCGTTGAGAAAAAGGGTACGGAGACACTCGAGGTCGATTGTAGAGGAGTTGATGTGGAGGGTATCTTCTTCGACGAGCTCCTGGAGACAGATTTCGCACGAGATTTTGGGTTTGGTTTTCATAGGGGGAGGTTTGGCGAGACTTCGAAGCGCTGATCTCGCTTCAACTGGAAGGCTTGTCGAAGGGTTGCTTTCCGTCCCGAAAGTGGGGACTGGCAGGCCTTTTCGCACATGAGAAAGTAAGCTGTTGATCTGCTTAATCTTTCGAATTTCGAGGTAGGGCACCTTCTTGCTCCTTGGAGTTGACTGCAGGCGACGGCTTGACCGTCTTCAAGTCCGGGATAGCTTGTCTGAACTGAGGTCGCGGTAGTCGGCAGACGAAGATTGCGACTAAAGCTGAACAGAAAAGAAGCATTGACTTCAATCGGCGGTTATGAAGGAGGAAAGAAACGGCGCGTCGTCGCCTTGATGACTCTCACGGCACAACAGAATACGCGACGTCGAGGGTTGCACGAGTTCATCGACAACATGCCATGTGAGCGGATGTTTTTTCTGATTTTAAGATACAAGCTACTCAACATTTTCAAGAAACTAGGGCCCTTTCAATT
This sequence comes from Phenoliferia sp. Uapishka_3, assembly GCA_035521515.1. Classification (NCBI taxonomy): domain Eukaryota; kingdom Fungi; phylum Basidiomycota; class Microbotryomycetes; order Kriegeriales; family Kriegeriaceae; genus Phenoliferia; species Phenoliferia sp. Uapishka_3. The sequence continues at coordinate 25,330 of JASZXU010000228.1, forward strand.
GACCTCGCATTAATTTCATCATCGTACGTATCACGTCAATCATCCACCGGCTGACAGCCTGTCACCACAAAGACGCTCTAGCATCGGGTTGCTGTTCATTCACCGGGTTTGACCAAACATCGCACTTCAAGAGCTGTCTCCAATACTCAGGACATCAGCCAATGAGAGCCAGCGGAAGGCGTCAGCACAGTCAGCACTCTTGCGGCTTCGCAAGGCTTCCCACGAGCGCGATTCTGGCACGACCAACATCGCAACACCTCTTCTTCTCCTCCACATGCGCACGCCGTCGCCACTTCTAATTTCTCTCTCTCTAGTGCTCATAAGCATCATCTATCCGCGATTCATGTCGACGCCAACACCAACTTTGCCCGAAGGAGCCGTCTGGGTTGACCAAGGCCCGCTCTCCCTAGTGGAGACACCCGTCAACTTGACCGGCAAGACGGATATGTTTACGATGGGCGCTTCTCACATGGCTTTGCTGCACAATGGTAAGTTCGATTCGTTGAATATTGAAGAGGAAGCTCGCTAAAATTGTTGTCAAGTCATCCTCCGCGGCTTCAATTCGATCTATCTCCAGGCTCCTGCTATCAAGGAATCCGATGTTCCTGATTTTGTGGGGTATGCGTTAGCATGGTGTCGCTTCACGAAGGCGAGTCGTTTGTCTGGTCGCGGCGTGGGCAAACGCTTGCACGTTTCTTACCTTCCGCTTCTTTTTCACTAGGCACACCATGACGACGAGGAGGAATCACTCTTTCCAAAACTCGAGGAGGTCGTCGGGGTCGAGGGACTGATGCGAGACAGCTTGGTGGAGCATCGTGCGTCCAAAGTCCGCGGACTTGGTGGCGTTCCAAAAGCGAACGCTTGTCTGGCTCGCACATGCTGACAGTCTTTGTCGGTCTGTAGATCTATTCGAAGAAGGACTTCTGGCCATGATGACCTACCTTTCCTCGATTCCCACCACACTGCCAGCATCGCTAATCGCCGCCTCTTTCTCCGCGACGCGTTTGATCGAGCTTATGGATGCCTTCAAGGAGCCATTTGGAAAGCACTTTGGACAGGAGGGCGAGATTGCTCACATCGCTAGCTTTATCGAAAAGTATCCTGATCAGCCTGCCCTTCGACCCGTCTTCGCAACGTGGGGAAAGCAGAGCCTGATGAAGACAGGTGTGCTGGACGGCATCCCATTCATGTTCTGCAACCTCGACCGTACTGTTGAAGGTGGACGCTGGACTGATTGGCCCAGGTGAAAAGATTGTTCCAGGTGCGCCATGGTCATCTCATTGACTCTGTCCACTCCGCAGGATTCCTGGTCCAGTCAAGTGGGGAATGATCAATATCGGCGGCGCTTGGAACGCAAGGCTTTGGAGGTTTGGATCCTGCTCGAAAGATGGGCAGAAGCGGGTGTTGGAAGCCTTCAAATAGTTACCAGAAGACTTCCACGACTTTGCAAGCTGTATATCAAGTTGCTGCCTTCTACGTATTCCCTCGTTGCTGCCTTCTGCGTATTTCCTAGTCAATACCGTACCTGTTTTGACGCAAGGGTCAACCTTTCTCATTGTTCTGGCGAATGAAGGATGACTTTGGATGAATCGATCACCAGAAATGGAACGACGATGACAATTCCTTTCAGCTCTCCCAGGCATCCGCCAGAGCCTCGCCGACTTGCTGCACCTGGGACAGAATCTCATCCACCAACTTTGGCTCGACACAAAAGTCATCAAATCCAAGACAGAAGGTCAGACGTCCATCCCAAGTGAACGCCTCCATGAGCATCCCTTCGCCTCGGTGAAGACGAGTTCCAAGAATGATGTTCGAGAGGCGAAGCGACGACGGTGGCGAAGTCGGAAGGATGTGGGATGCAGGTAAGGTGCGGTCGAGGTCACCGACCACTAAGAAAGAAAAAGGAGGCTTAGTTCAAGATTCAAGGGCGTGGTCAGGGAGAGAGGCTGACTGCTGGCATTGATAACGCCCGCTGCGGCCTCGAGTGGGTTGGCGTTGACTCCGTGCGACGAACTAAAGTGATGTCAGATTCCTTCGAAATCATCACCAACCTTTACTCACAGTAGCCGATCCATGATCATGTAGTAAGAGGAGGCAAGGAAGTGCTTCCGCTCTTTTGGTGATGGGTCGAACATGCGTTGGAGCTGCCGCGAAGCCAGTCGAGCGCCTGTGAGAGCAGCCCATCGGAGCGACGTGTAATTTTCTTCGGTGGTGGCTTGGGGCGAGCGGGGCAAATGTACACAGCCGAAAGTGATCCGGATTGCGATGTCGGAAAGAGCAGGCTGAGATAATAAAAAGCGACGGAGGCTCACTGTCTAAGGGTCAGCCTGACTTTCCGCATGCTAAGATTCGGAATGCGCACTTGGGAAACCAATAAGAATTGGTTGATACGGAGCATCGGGATAGAGTCGCTTCAATATGTTAGAAACGGCGATGGACAGGATACTGTAAGACAGCATGCCTGGTTGAGATCAGCAACATCAGCCGGGAGGCTCCAACGTTACAAGTCCGACGCCACTGACTGGGGCTGATTTTGTGATGCTTGCAAAATCCAAGAAGGCTAGTCGTATGATCATTCGAGAATCGCATTGGCACCCATTCAGTATTGGGCTGCACTGGGGGTCCCTCTCTTGCGATTCGTGGAAACGGAAGAGTTCGCGGCGTTCGACGATTTCGCACAATCAACAGCGCCCTCGAGATGCACCAGAACCAGCGCTGGCGTGCCAAGGTAGCCTTTGTTATTGACTCGGGAAGTACTATGTCGCCTGCTGAAAGTGGAGGGGCGGTGTTGACACCCGATAGATGAGGGAGGTAGATGGATTCGGAGGAGGGCGGTAGTGACGTCGAGAGGTCGCCTCGTAGTGGTAAAATTTCCCAACTCATGGCAGCGTGAGTGGTATCATGCCATACAATTAGATTTCCTGATGGGTTGGCGAGAAATTCGAGGATGGATATGAAAGGTGGCGGAGTCGATGGGGTTGGCAGGGAGGGAGAGGCGAGGAGGGTGCATAGTTCGCTGACGATGGCGATGACCGCTAGGCCGTCCGAGATCTGATGGAAGGGATAATGTAAATAAAGCGGGGATCAAGCTAGAATAAGGCAAGGTACTGACTGCATGGGCGATCACGAGAAGTAAGCCCAAACGAGGTGAAGACGAATCATCAACGTCACGAAAGACGAGGAGCCGGGCGAGGCAAGACTCCTGCTCAAGTAATCTTCGAGGTCCATTCAGCGCCCTCTCGGCCAAAACATCCTTCATCGTTTTGACGTCGCCCAACAAGACAGTCCGTCGTGCGTCCTCGATCGCCGCGTCCTGAGTTGGCGGTGGAACGTATCGCAGAATGCGAGAGCCAGGAAGTGAGCACACGTCTCCTTCTGAGGTCTGCATCGTGCTCGCCAGCAAAGGATGTCGACAACGGAGCGTTGCCCACGCCAGAACGATTCGAGCAAAGAACGCTTTGCGGCCTTCCAGCTCCGATATTTCGACGTCGAACTGGAGGCAGATGTCGGACATTCCATCCTGCGATGCTGCATGGTCAAACTTGGCCTCTAGAACGCCCAGCGGACGGGTGTAGATTGAGGTGGGTATCCCGGCCGAGTTTGAGCTGTCCTCGATTTTTTGTTCGACCCAGCGCCCTGAGCCGCCAATGCCATCCAGGATACCGTACGACCTTTGAGGACCGTCAGCCATGCGAAGAATTCCTGATGTGGCGTTGGTGAGGAAGCAGGGGAACGAGAGGGTTGAAGAGCGGAATCCGCCGGGTGAGCCGACACTTTCCTATCAGTATTGAGGAATATTGCACCTCCTTTTCTTCTTCCACATGTTGGTCTTCAGCCGGAGGCGAAGGCAATCCTCCGCTCAACGCTTGACGCTTGAAAGTTGAATAGTAGTTGCAACCTGTCCCGCTCTCTTCTCAGGCATGCAAGCCGCGCGTGGAAAAGTTTCCATCGCTTTCAAATAACACGCAGGACGCAGTGAAGAAAAAGGTGAGGATGAAAAGCAAAAGCGAGGCAAGAAGACCAGCATCGCCGCGAGATTGACGGGTTTAGGTTCCAAAATTGTCGACAGGGGGCCCTAGAGCCAAAAATGCGACCACATCGACCTTCAAGATATTGCCGTGTGATCACCGATGAATCCAGGGAGAGTCGAACCCCCGTCCCAGGTATGGAAAACCTGGATGATA